>CM076727.1:21849110-21904110 GCA_038501795.1 Pseudopleuronectes americanus
AAGATTCATTCCCCCGTAGACATCCGTAAGCCCTTCCATCTCTCAACATGGACTCCTGACACATCACCCAGCCCCCACAAGCACGAGTCCAGCACTAGAGAAACGACGACAGACTTGAAACAACTCGAAGGTAAACGCGTAATACACGACACACCCGCCCACTAGCCTTAGTCAATACCCTAATCCACCTCTCCCCTCCCCTTTCTCAACGCCTACGCCTGTATCCACTCCTTTCTTTCTCCTCCGGGCCTTCGTCACATCCACCACACCCGTGTTGGCTTCCTACCCACGCCCGTAGTCCACTGTGTAACCACCAGACCCTCTATGGACCACCAGGATCCAAAATACTAGACATAACACCTGTACTTCCGCTTGTCGTCCCATAACATACTCTTTAAAATAAAACTCCCCTATCCTCCCTACCATTGTCTCGGTTTAGTCTTCTACTAACCACCTTACCACCTGCACCTCGCTCCCCCTGGACCTTCTCCCTGGGGACTAACCCCCCGCTTCCCTCGGCATTGCCCTCCCACCGTCAAGGGATCCATTTCTCAGCGCTTCCAGTCGGTTGATTCCTGGGGGACCTACACACAACGTTTATCATATCATGAAGCCCTCCTGCCCGCCAATTACCCTGCAACATCACACTAGATCTTTTTGTTCAGAAATCATTTACGCATCTATTCCAACCCAGTGCCTAATCTCACCCCGACCCCAGAACCTACATAAAAAACCAGCAACAACCCACTAAAACTTATCCCGGGGCCGCATAGCGGTCCGGTCGTGGTATACTCTATAGAAACCAAATAATATTTTTTAAATGGGGGGGGGGGAGGGGAGGGGGACAACTCGCCTCACGCTCCCCCCCTTCACTCAATAACGCGCATTCTCTCTAGTTCCATTCCGTCTTCCACATCCCACCTACCCACCGCCTAGGCTTGACCCCACTTCCTTCCGATATCTTACCCGGTTCTTCGCTATTCTATGAGTTTATACCCAAGACGTACTCCATTGTATATTTTGGCACCAAGGTTGACAGTGTTTGTACACTACACAACGCATCCTACCCTTAACCATTTGAAAATACGTCTCTTACTAAAATCCATTCTTAACACCAGATTCCAATATTTCCCCAGGATTCCTCTTCATAATAAAAACCCATCATATCCTATTGCGCGTTGTTGTTGGACCCGGATAGGTATAGATATAGTGATAATATATGATTTACATCTCTTCAAATATATATTACTTTATTATCCTCTCCTATTGGAATTTTCCTGATGCTCACTCCTCCTCTAGTTTTTGCTTTATATTCCCTCAACTCTTCGCCCCGAACCCGTCATCCCCACCCACCCCCGTTCCTGCCCGCACTCCGGAACCCATATTGTTAAATCCGTAGCAGCTTCTCCACTGCCGGGTAGGGCTGCCTAATCCCGCCCTAGGTGGAATCGCGTTTTGGTGATTCCTGTGATGCAGCCAACCGTCCTCCCCGTGCCAGCAATATTTAGCCAAATCACACAAAGCACCCCGCATAACACAATACCCCCCATCACTACACTCCCCGATACTCGTTTCTCTCTGAGTAGAAGTATCCTCTCTCCCTCCCCTACCCCACCTCCTAATGCCGGACCCAAATAAGGTGCACGAAAGAAGATGGGGGGCCCTTTGTGGGTTAATATAATCCCGGAGGGCTGGCTGACGGTTTGACGACCTACCACCACTCGCGCCACCCCAAACCAAAATCAAAATAATAAACAACGAGTGAAACCACTCAAAAAGGAGTAGGGGGGGGGGGGGGGGGGGGGGGGGGGGGGGGGGGGGGGGGGGGGGGGGGGGGGGGTTGCGAATATCTTGGAAACTCACACATGCGTAGTGTAAGAAACGAGCCTAGTGAGATGCATGCATCACTTCAATAGGTCAGTCATCATCAATCAGTCATCCATCATGCATCATCATCAGTGTCTCGTGATTTTAAAGTCTTCCTCTCTTGGCCTAGTCCCTCCGACAGTCCAACAACTTTAACAACAAGGTCGCCTCACTGCCGTACGCTTCTTTTCACTCCCAGGGAATAACAACGCCGTGGTGAGGAAATCTGACGGATGCCCCATTTCTTCGAAATAAACTCCCCTTAAACTCGACCAATGGAAACTCACGCGCACCACGAGAACCGATATAATTCCCCCGCAAACCCGCCGTTGGGCTCACCCAATAACAAACCAACATCAGTCCGCCATACCTCCTCGCTTACGATTACCGTCTGTTATCCGATCCTCCGCCGCCTCCACCTCCACCCCGGCCACAAAACCCAAGCCACCCTTATTTCATGGATTCCACCCCCCTCCCGCCACTTTTATCCCACCTCAATAGAGACCTTTCCGCCCTACCCGTGCCTACAGCCGCCCCCACCATAACACTAGTTCAAAATGCTGGCTTGCGACCAGTCTACACAAATGGGTTCCCGTCCCCCTGTCGACAATAACAGCAAACCACCATACAAATTTATAACATACCGTTCCCGCTCCGCAAGAATAATTAAACCTCGATTACCCTTAACAAAATAAAACTAAGAACAACACAAGCAAAAAGGACCCACTAAAGACACCTGATGGTCTAAAAAGACCCACAGTTAACCCGACGACGCCCTCACCCCCCCGAAACCATGTCGCGGGTTGTAAAGAGTCCTCAAGCTCCCCGCCTGATCACCAAACGCTCCTGCACTCCCATTTACCTAATATCCAGTATCATAATTAAACACGGCATAATATCCTTGGGTTATTATTGGACAGTTTGGTATACATACCAAGCAATAATCTGTCTAAACCTGCATTCCCACGACTTTGTTCAATCCCTACCGTATTTGTCATTCTAATTGCTGTCAAGGACACTCACCCCACCACCGATTCGCCCACTCCTCTGTATCACTCTTCTTCTCCCCTCGCTCTACACACCCCAGAAACGCATCATCAAACCGCTGATCCCACTCTCCACCTCTGTATCCATCTATCCTACGATCCACGCCACATCCCTCCGACCCGCAACACGGAACACCTTCCCCTTAAATCTACACCACATAACCCCAAATTCTCCGGTGAAACTAATGCCCTATGGTCCATCCTGCGCCTCCGGGGGCCTAGGGTGGGTAGTCGTTGGTCCGACCGCCCGTGTCGGAACGCGGGGCTTGGTTCCTGAGGGTCGGCCACGATCGCCGACCGACCCCACGCCCGGCCTGACACGACATCCCTCTTTGAAGAGACACACACCACCGACCAAACACCTCCATAACGTCTTAATCCGAGATACGTTTTAGTGTGGGTCGGGCCGAAGATACACTGGACATCATCACTATTCAGCTCCCTAACACGTGTGTGGTGATATAATATTCTACCCTCATGTTCTCCTGGGATGTTTAAGGCTTTTTTTTTGTTGTGATGGGGGTGCGCGTAGGGGCCTCTATGCCGCTCTAATTCTCCTTCTCAATCTGAACCTTATAACTTTTCTCCTCTTTAGTTCCACGGTTTTTCATCCCTCCTACCCCAACCGTGGTTCCTCCCTCGGCCCGTGCCATGTTTCCATCCAACTCCTATCATTGGAAAGTAAACTAGTTGACGACACGTTGTTTTTGTAACTAAGACCGGGGGGTCTGCAGTACTTCTAGGATTAATTCCCCCCCCAGCGCGTTAGTGGTTCTGCCCATGCCTTCCCCTCTGCTCTTCCCCGCCTTTGGGTCGCCGCGCTCGCTTGTAGGGGCCACCCGCATCCTTGCCACCACATTATGTCACGCGGCACTGCCGTCGGGTGACTTTCTGGACGCGACCTCCCAAGGGATACCGATACCGCGACCACGGGGGAAGGAGTGGCTATGATCCGGCCTCACCTAGATACCACATAAGCCCTTTCAACCAGTGTCGCTGCTGAGTGTGTGCGCAGTAATGCACAATGAGCACAACACCCCATAACAAACGCTACTCCACCCACACCTACACAATATCCCCACACACAAGACCCCCACCCAACCGCCAGACTAACCACAAATGATGCTGGCGTGCTAGAATGGGGTGGCCTGTTGCCGGTAAGAATGACATACGCGCTGTGTCGAAGCAATTCTTATGACTAAGAGACTGACCAGGATAAATACTGACTTACTATCATCTAATATTAAACACAATCATGCCAATGACATACAGTGCACAACAACACGCCTGAACCGTGACATATGATATTAGCAAAAACATCAGTAAAACACAATATAAAATCAGCAACTCACTAAGTTGACGAATTTCATCGAAGTTGCGCTCCAAAAATTGACCACTTAATATTAAATCAACACCTGCTGCAGCAGATGAGTCTGAAGCCGACGTGTCTATAAATATCAGAGATTATTGGATGTGAAGCTTGAGAGTCGAAGCTTCAGATCTCCTCCTCCTCCTCCTTCTCCTCCTCCTTCTCCTCCTCCTCCTCCTTCTCCTCCTTCTCCTCCTCCTTCTCCTTCTCCTTCTACTTCTCCTTCTCCTTCTCCTTCTCCTTCTCCTCCTCCTTCTCCTTCTCCTTCTCCTTCTCCTTCTCCTTCTCCTTCAGCTCACCGGCAGTTTGAAAATCTACTTCCTGGTTCCTCTGTTCCTCATGTGCAGTAAAGACCCGCATGTGCATGTGACCGGCCAATCACAGCGAAGAGGAGCCCCCCCACGGTGAAGCAGACCAGTGACCGGCCGGCCCCTCGACCTCCGACCCCTGAGGAGAGCTGCCCCTCCTCCGGCAGCGTCCCGTTGCGGAGGCTCTCGGTCCCGTTCCCCATCTCCTCCCGGAGCTCCTGCTGCAGCAGCTTGGACACCAGGCTGTTGAAGCGGTTCTCGGTGGTGGAGGCGACCTCCGAGGAGGCCGTGGTCAGGTTCAGCTCGCCCGGGTCCAAGCAGGAGCCGTTCAGCTTGGAGAAGACCACCTCGCTGAGGTCCAGGCCCGACACGGAGGAGGGCGAGGAGCAGGGGATGTCCCTCACCAGCTTGTAGCTCTCCATCCAGTCCTGAAGCCACTTGAGGGAGCAGTCGCACTCCCAGGGGTTCCTGAAGAGGAAGAGGCGGGCCAGGAAGTAGATGGGCTGGAACACGGGGAAGGGCAGGCTGGTGAGGTTGTTGCTGTTCAGGTGCAGCGTGATGAGGCTGGTCAGGTTCTCGAAGGTTCCCTCCTCGATGAACAGCAGCTGGTTCCGGTCCAGGTAGAGGGTCTCCAGCTCCACCAGGTCGCTGAACCAGGTCCTGGACACGTTGATCAGACGGTTCCCGCCCAGGTTGAGCATCTTGATGCGGCTCAGGCCCTTGAAGGCCGATCGAGGGAGATCGGTCAGCACGTTGTCGTTGAGGTAGAAGTTCTCCAGCCGCAGCAGGTCCTGGAAGGCCTGGTCGTGGATCACGTTGATCCGGTTCTCCTGGAGATTCAGGTACCTGAGACCAGAAGAGGTTTCAAAACCTGAACTGAGACAGAAACTGGTTCTTTGTGTTTATGTATAAAAACTTTACTTGTTAATTATCTTTAATGAGTTTTTATTTCAAGTATTGTGATCGTATTTTATTTGATCATATTTTAAACTTCTTGTATCATTTCGTACTGAATCATATTGTACTTATCTTACTTAACTGAACCTTATGTATCTAATATATTATTTGAGGGTATCTTGTCCTACTGGTCCGGAGACTTACTTGAGCCCCCCCCAGGCCGAGCAGCGAGTTGTAGGCCACGGCCTCGATCCGGTTCCTCTCCAGGTAGATGTGCGTGAGGTTCTCCATCCCCCTGAAGGCCCCGGGGATCCTCCTGAAGTTGTTCTCGAAGCAGAACAGCTCCCTCAGCGCCGGCTGCTCGATGAAGATCCGGTCGGGGATGTTGAAGAGGTTACAGTCGGACACGTCCAGACGCACCAGCTTCTTCAGGCCTGAGAAGGTTCGAGTGTGGAGGTAGCTGATGTACTCGTTATGAGCCATCTTCAGCTCCACCAGGTTGGAGAGGCCCTGCAGGACCAGAGGAGCTTTAGATTCTACAGGGACTTGAGATTCAGGACGATTCACATGAAGATTTGAAATGAAGCTCAATGATTATCTGACTGATGAGGAGACAAAGATTCACTCGGAGGTTTGGTCAAAGTAGAAACATCTGAAAGAACATTTCTCTCTATTTGCTTTTGTTTTACAAACCAAAGAATCTATTAAACAGCTGGAACTTGATAATGGACGTCAGTGCTGCCACAGAATCAATCAGACATGTGATGTGTATCTGAACGAAGACATCAGGGATGTTCTCCAGGGGAGTCGGACCTTGAAGGCTCCAGGCGTGATGAAGGAGATGTTGTTGTGGTCCAGAGACAGAGACCTGAGGGACGGCAGCGTCCCGAACGCTCGCTCCGACAGGAACTTCAGCCGGTTCTTGTCCACGTTGATGGCGGACGCCTCGCAGGGAAACTCTCTGGGCAGCTCGGCGAGGCCGGAGCGGTCGCACAGGACGCTGCAGCTCTTCTCCTGAGTGCAGGAGCAGGAGGCCGGACAGGCCCGGGCACAGGCCCACCGGGCCGCCGCCGCCGCCGGGGGGGGCAGCAGGCACAGCACGCACACTGGAGACACCGAGGTCACAGCATCAGAGGAACCACAACTTCAAATGTTTCTCACAATCCACACAAACTGTAAATCAACAATTCTTTATCCGTAGATTCATCATGTTGTCTAAAGTAGATCTAACAAACTGTGAAAATTAAAAAAGATCTATAAAACCTCCCAGGATCCTTTTCTTCAAAATGCCTCAACAAGTAAAAACTGCAAAATGTTCAGTTTCCATCATAAAGACAAAGAAAATCTGAAAATATTATCATTTGAGAAGAGAACGTTGGAATTGTGTTCTTGAAAAAAGGATTTAAACCATTAACTCCTAATTTCATGATTAAGTTGTTATAACTTTGTGAAGTTTAGAATCTGTCTCCACCAGCTGCTGCTGGAACATGAGGTTTATAATAAAGAGCTGTTTCCATCAGAGCTTCACAGCTCTGGACCTTCAGGGTCCACGTCCAGCTCCAAGTCCGACCCGGACTCTGATCGGTCCGAACCCAAACAGAACCGACCGAATACAGGTTTGTGATGTTTTGAGAAAAATCTAAATTCTGACTCAACGTGATAATCGAGGGTTTTCAGAGCTGAGGAGGAACTGACCAGTGAGAGTGAGGACAGACATGTCTGTGATGTCTCCTCTGGGACGCTCCGGGATTAACGAGGGTCTGAAACCACAAAAACAGAAAGAGTGATGAATTATGTAAATCAACGCTGCTGCTGGAGCATCATCTGCTGCTGAAGTTTGAATCTTTGAAGCTTCATCCTCATACAATCATCTGAAAATACAATACAACAACGAGTGGATAAAATGAGCAGGTCAAATAAACAACCACACACACACACACAGACGCACACACACACACACACAGACACACACACACACACACACACACACACACACACACACACACACACACACACACACACACTCTTTGTGTCTTTGACCGCAGCTCTGACTGTCTCATCAGTCCCTGACATTCTGGGCCCTGTCGGCCTGTTTTCATTCATCCACGAGCAGAACTGTCGAGCTGAGCAAACACACAACAAACAACACACAGACACACAACACACAGACATGGTGGAGACGAACCTGTCGATGTCTCCAGACGCTCTGGTCCATGTGTGTAACAGTTCGTCCACGCTTCCTCACACGAGTCCACTCTCCTCCACGTCAGTGATCAGGGAGACAAGCTGCAGACAAGCTGCTCTGATGAAGAGGAGGTGGTTTTTACACTTCATCCTCCCCCTACCCACTCACACACACACACACTCAAACACACACACACCAAAAAGCCATCTCTTAATGGCAGTGAAATCCCCTGGATGGAGGGATGGATGGGGGGGTGGGGCCGGATTACAGAAGTGAAGCAAAGCTTTTAGATCAAACCCCGATGCAGAGCGGTAACTTAGAAACACACAGATTACACACACACACACACACACACACACACACACACACACAGACACACACACAGCATGAAGTTGGAAGTGAGACTTGTGAGGAATGCAGATGTTGAGGTGGATTAGAGGATCATCAGACCGTCATGTGACCAAGATCAATACAATTTGTTAAATAAGATTATTTTCTTTCTGCAGAGACGAGTCTCCCCAGACTCTGAACGTCCCTAAAACCTTATTTTCAAAATGACACAGAAATTACACAACAGGGTATTAACGGGATTTTGTGGCTCGGTGGTTATGAAACCTGCTCAGCACATAAGAGACCATGTGACCTTCCAGGAAAAACCTCCTAAAAACTGGGGTAGACTCGTTGTTCCTGCAGAAGGCTGCTGGTCACCACCTGAAGAACCTGAGGAACCTGCTGCTGCCACAGGAAGCTTCACCACCTCTCTGCACATCTGGCTTCCATCCCAGCTGTGGGACGTCACTGTGGACTGGGGTCGTCTGGAGGTCGGCTCATCGGGTCCGACTCCACGTCTCTACAGGATTTATCTGAGTCTTCGTCTTTAACACGACTTGGAAAAAGCTGCAGCTTCAAACCAGCTCATGTTTCAACTTGACTTTCAATTAACCTTCAAGTCATTTTTAAATAAAAGACAAACATGTGTTGGGTAAATAAAGATGGACGACACATCTCTTCTATCTGCATCCGCAAAAGACAGGAAGACAGAACATCGTGGAATATGAAAACTCTGACAAACATTAATCTAACGTTTGCTTTAAATCATTTGTTTGGTCCATGTACTGTCTACTAACATGGAGGAGGGGGGGCTGACACAGCAGCCTGCCACCAGGGGGCGACTAAGATTAAGATATTTTTATTTATACCAAACACATGCAGACATGCACCGATACTCATAAAATCAAAATGGTGGTAAATTTAAGTGGCTTCAATAATCTTATATAAACAGTGTATTTAATGTTGGATCTTTGACACGTGATATTTTCTAGTTATAGCAATTTGAATTAAGTTATCAGGAAAAAAGATCTGATTCACATTTATATTTTCTTTGACCATTTGTTGATTTAAATATTACATTTCATTAACTAAGTTTTATTTCTCCATCTTCTGGATGAGATTTTCATTTTTGCTTGGTGAACTTAGTATGAAAACGATTGTTACATGTTTTGTAATTTCTCAGATGTTGATTAGCAACTCGGGTTTAACAAGAAGTCTGCAGGAAAACACCGGACACAGAAGAGTTGACAAATGAAATCTTTTATATTTTGTCAAAAAGAATCTGAGCTCGTCCATTCTATATCAAATTGAGTCCCGGAGCCGGCCGCTCGCTACAGGTCGCTTCAACAACTACAGTCAAACAGGGCTTCAGGAAACATGCTTGATTTTTCCAGATACTTTTGCATTCAAACATTTTATTTGGGTAAAATCATACAAGTGCACAGCTGAGTATTTTCCCATGCAGTGCAGGAGCCTAGAAGCTAATACAGAAAGCAAAGTCTACATCTAAAGAGCTCTGGGGTTCTCACAGGAACGTGGAACAGGTCTCGGGTTCTGTCTACAACAAGCAGAACCAGAACCTCCCGGTCAGATCCCGCTGCAGACCTGCTCCACATGCAGAGGGAACTCCAGACACGTCATATATGCAAATACAACAATGAGAATAAACCACATGTTTGTTTCTTTAAGGATTGCCATGTGCCAGACATTCACTGGAGAAAAGTAATCAGGTCAAATTAGAGTAAAAAAATCAATAATGCACACAATTGGAGAATCTGAACACTTCTGCATTTATATTCTTGTAGGAAATTTGTTTGCTCTTGACAGCTTTATTCCAAACCTTGGCATGTTTGTTCAATTCCATTTCAAATTTTGATGATCAATTATTATTATCGGAGAGATGACTGGCCCCCGAGGAGGCCCCGAAAACAGCTGTGGATATTATTTACCGAGTCCAATGTATCTTAAACATTAAAAAGCTCACACTACCCCGAAATATATAAATTTCACGCATACAGGTGACATTCAACATTCAAGTGCCAGTGTTTTTGTACTGTCTTTTGGTCAAGTTTCTGAAACTTTCAAAGAATCACTTTGAGGCTTACAAAAATAAATATTTGTCAAAAATGCTTAATAAATTACACAAAACTAGCAGCAAAAGTAGAATCTAGAAATCTGTGCAAATGGCTAAATTCCCCCCCCGACTGCTAAATCCCCTGGTCCCAAATAAATCCTGGTTTTAACGTTGAGAACCCTTCCCCTTTGTAAACAAGCTGCGTTTTCACAATCTCCTCACACAATATTTGGAAGCTTAAGGACACATAGTCAAGACATCTATATAAAACTCTAGATGTGCAATAAAAGAACTTCTGTAAAACTTGATGGACACGACGCACAAGGGCCTACACACCTAAATCAAGTAGCACCATTCAATCTCAAGTTCTCAACACTGTCAGTGCATCAGCTTTTAGTTCAATTTCTTCAAAAATAAAAATGTTCAAGGCACAACACACCCATGAGAAAATAGGGAGCGTTTAGAAGTGAAACGCTCCGTCACCTCCTCTCGATGGCTGCTCCTCTGCGAGAGGAAAGCCTGCTCCGGCTCCACAGAGCCACACATTTATATTTATCCACGTCTGAGCAGATGAACTCCTAGAGGACCTGACAGTACGTTAATGCTCCACACAGGAAGTGGACGCTCCGCCTTTGGCCACCTCCACAGTTACACCACGCAGCGATGAAAACCAAAGCCACGGTCAACGGCGGTGCACCAAAAACGGCGCCCCCCAAAAACGCCTTAACCCTCCCCCCCGCCCGGTTCCCCTGCCCCCCCGTGGTCGGAGTGCTGCTCTACCCGCTTCGTTCCTCGCTGTTAAATTGATAAACCTCAGTGATCATTCGATGCCTGTCTCTTAAAGATGAACCATGCCTCCAACGCAGCTTGAAAAGAGAAAACGTTTGTAATTAAGTTAAGCCTGCGACTCAGTTCACGTGTCCTTCCTCCTTGACCAAAAAACAAAACACTTGCAAGCGTAGAATACCATCTGGGCCTCGCCGAGCCCCCCCGATGCTGTGGTCCATTATGCAGCCATTTTGAACTTCACTTTCAAGATGGCAGGCATTTTTTGTTTGATACATATTGTAGAGAAACAATTAAAAAAAGAAAAGTTGTCAAATTTGCACACACCTGCACCAAATGTCGCAAGTAAAAATAAACAAAAAACACCGCCCACTTAACGTAGCTAGCACTTGGTAACATACTAGCTGCCATAACACTGTCAAGTCAATTGAAAAACGTGGAGTAACAAGTTCCAGCATCGATTAATGTTGAACCTCAGCGATCGTTGGCACTGAGCTTAATGACGTCTGTGTTTCTTAAGATTACGATAGGAATGGATATTTCAACGTCTACCATATCCGTAAGAAGGAGCCTGTCCAGGATAGAGTGAGCAAAAAAAGAAAAAGAAAGGAAATGTAACTTTGTCCCTTAGGATTAAAATGCGGTTGCTTCACAGAGTGGCCCAGTTTGGATCAATAGTAATGGCTCCAGTAGCTGTTTGACTATAGAAAAGGCTGCGTGATGTTCCTGCAATAAATTTGAAGTTCAAATGGAATCATTATTCCCGGGAACAACATTGCCCCAGTATTTGCCAAGGTTTGATTAAGTCCAAGCTTATTTTACCTTTCTAATATTTTTCACCAAACTAAACAGTAAAAACAAATTTAGAGCTCTTGGCCATGTTCATCTGGTGAAATGAAAACATAGATTTCCTGTTTAAATTCAAAAGGCACAGTACATTAACATACAAATGATCCTCAGGTTATTCAATCAAGTTTTTCTCCCCCCCACAAAAAGAACAAAAATACTTTGAACAATGAAAGTCCGAGGTTGCTGTCGGACAATGCATGTCAGCATCCATGCTCACTCTGAGGTGCGCACGTCTCTGCGTCTCGGTCGGTGCACGTGCTGGTGACTTTCCTTTCGCGGCGTGCTGCACTTCCTTTTTGAGAGAAGCGAATGGCAGAGAACCAGGGTTGGTAATGTACTGTGTGTCAGTGAAGCTACACAGGGAGGGTTGTTATGGTCTGGCTTGAGTTAACATGTGGTTTCCATTGGGTTTGGTTGGCATGGCAACCTATTCCGCAGGCGACTAGTTGCCCCACCAATCCACGCTGCTGCCAGAGTTGCTGTAGTTTCCTCCATAGCTGTCGTTGCCGTAGAATCCACCGCCGCCGCCACCACCGCCGAAGCCACCTGGGGAGGACAAGGTCAAAGGTCAGACTCCTGGAAAACAACTCTAATTTGGCCACTTGGGGCAGCAGACAAGACAAGACAGACATGTTTTTTGTTCTCACATATGAAGAACACAGAGCAACATGATCATGTATGTGGATTCATGAATAATTAAAATAAGTCTGTTTGCTCCAGGCCCCTCAATAACACTTGAGACGGATCATCACAACCACACACTTCTTTTTCACATCGTCATTTGTAAAAATTGTTGATTAAAGCTATTTTAAAGATCATTATTGGCATCTTTGTCGTTGCTGTGATGTTTTGATAACTGAGAACTAAACATTCCAGTTGTACACTTGATTTGAACGACGCTTTTCAGTTGACTAATGTGAAACACTGATTTGTTCTTACCGCCTCCGAAGCCGCGGCTTCCTCCGGGGTTTCTCCCTCCTCCACGGCTGCTGGTGAAGCTGGCAGCGCCACCGGGCGTCTGACGGTAATCTCTAGCTCCGAAACCGCCTGAGAACCTGAACAAGAAAAGTTTTGTTAACGTTATGCTCGAGAATTTCATAAGATACAAGTTGTAAAACCTTAACTTTGTGAATAAAGATAGGTGGAGCCTCGGGGGCCTCAGACTTACACCTGACGAGGTTCTAGCTCATGTTCTGAAACCAAATGTGTTGCTATGAGTGAGCGTTACCTCTTGGAGCGTCCACGGCCGGTGCTCTTGTGCTGGTGCTCGTAGGCGAGACTCTCAAGCCAGGGGGGAACCTCCTGCTTGGCCTCCACCAAGATGTCCAGCAAGTCTTTGGTTATGTTGCTGTTTTTGTCGTTAAAGAACGACGTGGCCAGACCTGCACAAAGCAGAGCAAGAGATTAGTTTCAGCCGCTGAGATTCATGTTCCTAATAGCATCAGAAAATACAAATTAAAGCGTCTTACCCAGGTTGCCCACACGTCCCGTACGGCCGATACGGTGAACGTACTCCTCAATGTCACTGGGCAAATCAAAGTTAATGACATGCTTCACATTGGAGATGTCCAGACCTCGAGCAGCCACCTGGAAAAGAAGATTTTAAATGTGAGAATCAGATTATAGAGAAACAAAGTCCAAGTTTATTTTAATGTCCACTAGTCACTTTTTTAAATGAAACCTGAGTAAAAAGAAAACTGTTTTAAACAGAAATAGTTATAACATACAGCTGTAGCCACTAAGATGGGGCAGCGTCCAGATCGGAACTGGTTCAGGGCCTCTTCTCTGTCTCTCTGGGATCGATCCCCGTGGATGCTGGTGCAGGAGTAACCTTCGTGGTACAGAAAGTCCTCCAAGGCATCGGCTCCCTTCTTGGTTTCCACGAACACCAGAGTCAATGCCGCTTTTGCTGTTCAGAGAATAAAGAGGATGAGAACCAAGACACGGAGCAGAACTGAAGGGCATGAAACAGGAAGAATCCATATGACGGAACAAGGGATAGATGCAAGTCTGAACTGAGATGGGAAATCAAAACTGTGACTGGAAAGGTCTGAAAATCCAAAAACATGAAGTTATCTTAAAAAGCTAAAATTAACTCATCACCTAGGATTCAGTTCATAAGTTGATCGAACTACAACTACAACACAGTATGTTCTTCAATAAGGCTGAATTAGTTCCCTTGTGTAGCGGCTGCTCTTTGGAGTTTGAGTGGTTTTAAGAAACAGGTCTGCAACATACAATAATGCAGACACAAGATGGACGGCATTTCATGTTTGTAGAGAAAAGTACATTTTCCAAAAATATATTTAAACAAAGTGAAAATTAACTAGATAAATAAAATGTCTGCATTAGAGTCAGAGAACATATCGGCCCCCAAGTTCCTATAAATATATTTGATTCTTTGACATCAATGAATAATTATTTGGGATTAAGGTGAAAAATCATCATCTCACAATGTTACATGACAAAAAAAAATGGACGCACACCAAAACCTAATCAGTTCCATCCTGACCAACATCACATCCTTAAGTTATGAAAATGTGTTCCCTCATGTTTCTGTGATCTGAACCGGATCTACAGAAACAGTTGGGGCCTTTAAATCTGAGCTTTCACCACAACCACCAGAACACATGGTCATGTTGAGCCACGTGACCTCACTGGTCACGATCCTACAAGCAGACTTCCTTCTCAGTTCCCAGAGGTCAGTGGAGACTAGACAAGGTTAAGGCCATCATCAATCCTACTAGATCTTTTTACAAATGAATAAAGATTTAAAAAAAAACATAAAAACTGAGACAACATGTCCAGCAAGGGATGGAAGGGAAAGAATGGGCAGTGGGATGTGATGCTTTCTGACTGGTGGGTCACAGTTGAGTTATAGTACGTTCACACTTACCCGGTTTGTCTGGGGTCTCGACCTCGTCACTGGGAATAACTAAGATAAAACCAAACCGGCCAATAAACATGAGGCTTTTCAGTACATACACAGCTTTAGATCATCATGAGAAGCAAACCACATTAAACACGACATGTGGTTCACTACCTGCGCACCCAGTATAATATACTGTGTTTTGATATTTTATCTTTACTAGAATCAACAGCATTTACTAGAGATTAACAAAATCAATATTAGCTCAATATGGTGAAGACTGACAAACACAGGATGGTTGTTAGTCTAATGTCACATTCCAGGGCAGAAAATACTTCATGCGTTTTCTCTTCTCACCTGTGGCGTTGAGCAGATCCAAGAGGAAGGACCTCTTGTCTGTTTCTTCCACCCAAACCACCTTCTGGGTGATGTTTTCTGAGGTTGAACCCACGCGACCCACCGCCAGGAAAATGTAGTCCTCCAGGAAATCACGAGCCAGAATCTACACAAGAAAACAAGTCAGAAAGTGAAGTCTACAGACGTTTATGACAATAAACAAGATTCTGTAGACTTGAGTCACTTGTGTACCTGGATCTCCTTAGGGAAGGTGGCACTGAACATCATGGTCTGACGAATGCCTTTAGGTGGCATCGTATCCTGTTCCACAATACGTCTGATCTGGGGCTCAAAACCCATGTCCAACATGCGGTCAGCCTCGTCCAGGATCAGGTAGCTGCACAGACACATTCAGCTTAGTTAAACATCAATTGTGGGAATAAATCAAGTGCGAGTAGTTTCAGTTGGATCCTTTTTATCAAGCCCGGTGTAATACTCACTTGCAGTAGTCCAGCCCGATCTTGCCTCTCTCCATCATATCGACCAGACGCCCAGGTGTGGCCACAAGAAGGTGACAGCCTCTCTCCAGTTCCCTGATCTGTCCACCGATGTCAGCTCCACCATAAACTACGCAGGGACGCACACGAGAGCGATAGGCAACCTACAGAGTCGGAAGAACAATTTAGCTTCAAGATAAATATCCATTTATTCAAAGCCGTCCATTCTATGATGGTGTATTGGTGATACGTTTTAAACTGGTGAGTGCTTCAGCTTCTGAAGGACTCTGCTCTGCAGTGAACAGCCTAAGGATATACAGTAATGCTAGGTTAACATGGAAGAGCACTCTTCTTTAGTCTCTGGGGCAAAGTGAATTAACCATGGCGTGTCAGTCAGTGTTCCTGCAGAGTGAGAACTCACCTTCCTCGCCTCGTCATAGATCTGCAAGGCCAGCTCTCTGGTCGGAGCCAGGACCAGGGCAAGCGGGTACTGTTTACGACGGCTGTACCTTCCGTTGTCCTGAGGATAAAATAAATGATCTTTACAAGAAGCCCAAAGGATAGAGCAGGATGTGTTCATTATTCTCTTTGCTCAGTACCTGTCCATTCTTGGAGGCCTGCAGAGCTTCTCCTGGTCCTTCAGTGAAGATCTGACTCAGCACGGGCAGCAGGAAGGCAGCAGTCTTACCAGAGCCTGAAACACAGCAGGGATCAGGTAAACCATCGATCTAAACAGTACACTGACCTTTTGCTTCCCCCGTCAGGGTAAATTACAGAAAAAGCACCAATGAGCACAGATTCAAAGAATATAGAAATACACACCAGTCTGGGCGCAAGCCATCAGGTCTCTTTTGGACTTGATGATGGGGATAGCATACTTCTGAACGGGGGTGGGACGGGTGTAGCGACTCAGGTTGATGTTCGCCATGATAATCTCCCCCAATTCCACATCATGGAACTACAGAATAAACACAGACCATCAGTCAAGAAATTAAATTGTGAATTGTTTCAAATTAATTAAGTTTGGACAAAAATTAACAAGCAATGATGAACAGACTTACACTATCAATATGAGGCGGGGAGTTGGACCCAGTGGCCTCCACAGGGATATCGTCATATTTCTCAAAGTTTATCCCAGTGTTGCTTGTAGAAAAAAGCTCCCTAGAAATAAAATGTTTGATTAGTTCAGGACGAATGCAGACGATGGGTGGATGGCTTTTTATTTATTGATGAGCAGAAGGGTTCTCACGCTTCCAGGCGCTCGTTAGGAGGAGTGGGCTTTGACCAATCCTCACTGGACTCCTCCCATCGGTTGTTTCCTCCACTTGAGTAGCCTCCGCGATCATATCTACACAAGAACATTTGATATTAGGCCCCATAAAGTAATGGAAATACTCATCTTTATACAAATAACATAGAGTAAATAGTCAGATTACAAACCAAAAGACAAAACTGAAAATGTAGAAACTTCACACACCTTCCCCTGGAGCCGCCGCCGCCCCCACGCTCATTGAAGAAGGTCGACTTGGACCTGCTGTCAGTGCGTCCCCCAAAGCTGTTGTAGGCTGCGTCCCTGGGAGCTCCTTGCCAGTTGCTGTCTTTGTTTTCAAAACCACCAACTCCTGTAACGCACGGAAACTCACCCGTTAGCTACAACTAGGTTTTCCCCGTTTTAATTAACCGTTGATCAGCAGATGATGTCACTTTCTTACCTAAGTGGAGATTTCTGGTTCTTTAAAGCAAAATTGCCAGGAGTCGTTCAAAGACCCTCGAGGCATCAAGCTTAATTTAAACCTAAGTGCTCTTTTCTGAAAGTATGTAATGTTTATATGAACAGCTCTGACTTAATAATGTAAAAACAAGGGTGGGGGAAGGCAAGGTTTCCATCTAAGGCTACACTGTCACCACGCTACAGCTCAAGTCAGACATATTAAAGCATGACAGGTTTACCCCACCTGCATTTTGCAGTGGTTGATTAAAGGAGCCTCCACCCCTGTTACCACGGTAGGCACCGCGCCCACCTCTATCATTGCGAGGGGGTCCGCGACCTCCAAATCCCCCATTAGTGCGATTGTCGTGGAAACCATTCACAAATCCGTTGCTACGTCCTCCGTCCCACCCAGGTGAGTCTTCATGAGACAAGAGACAGAGAAGCGTGTGAGAAGAAGAATAAACTTCAACATGTGTAGCAAGAACAATGTTACTGTAACTATTGTCTTTATGTGCTAACCTGTTTTCAGCCTGTCATAATATATCTAGACCCTGGACTGAAAGTTTGCGACAGTTGTGTCAAGGGTCAAATACAAGAGTGAACTTTCTAAAAGCTCTACCTGTGCAAGAGAACTGATGGAGATATTTATTATCTCATTTATTTTAGGTAGAATATTAATTTACCACCCTAGACTTCTGATCTTAGACCTACTGAGCCCCGTCTCTTCCTGTATGAGACATTTACCACATCGATCGGCCCAGCTGTGGACACTGGCTGTGTCATCGTACCCATCGGAGGTCACACTGTTACCAATGCAGACTGAGGAGGCTGGTGGGGGAGGGGAGGTGGGACAGTTGTCGGTTAGCACGCCTTACAGCGGCAGCGCTAAGTAGCAGAGGCTGAGACACGTTAGCATCTAGAAGCAGGCCAGCCGCACAGATCTGGTGTTCGATTAACGCTTGAGTCAGCCCAGGAGGCTGATTCTAGATCTGTGGTCAGGATCTTAACTTGCACAAATCAAACAGGTGAGTTTGTCCATTTTGGTGCCACCTACAGGTAAGCACAAGGAAAAGCCTTGTCATGCTTCACACAGATCAATGTGCTGTAGACACGTCCACATTTTGCCTTGGCTTGTAGAAACTCATGTCCAAGTCATGTTGAAATGGTCGCATCACTTTTAGCATATAAAAAAGGCATTAATTTATAAACCACTATCTTGTTTCACATGTACTTAGGGACTTGGGTATAATTCACTATTAGGGTAAAAATACATTTTGACAGTTTTGAGTCTTACAGGTATGAACCACAATTGAGGCAGCAACTGCTACACCTCCTGGGAAAGAAGAATGCGTCCCTTAGAACAGTCTCCCACGTTTCAAAACACCGTCACAAGCTCCAACACTACACGTTGGCTTCAACAATCTGTTTGGCTGACAACTGTCCAGCTCACCATCATCCATTAAATACAGTGAGCTTAAGATGCCAAAAAGGACCAAGTGCTCAACCAATCAGTCGCAAATGTCAACGATGAGAAAACGGGAGTATCACCCTGATTTGAAATACCCATCAGAGAAAAAGCCGGAAGCTACCGGTGAGGAAAATTCAATCATGTGCCAAGGTGGTGTGAGTTTGTGCAGGTCTCTCTCTCACCACCTGGTATAAGTCCCTGGTTATTAAAAAAGCCTGCACACACTCCGGTTCAACTGGTTTATGTCCAAAATAAAGTTACATGGTCAAATATGGAAGTGAGAGATGAGTTATTGATGAGTGTAAAAGGATGTCAGCAGTAATGTGAAGCTCAGTTTCTCTGCAAAGTGAAACTAGTCTAGATAGAAGAGTTAAAGACATAAGCATGTTGGTGCAGAGGAGGAAACAGGTTAACAGCGACCTCATGGTCTCATTAGTAGTAGACCGCCACACTGGTGATGCAGCACAGAGTCTTTCAAACGAACCCACCGACATGCATCATAAGCAACTTCGTCTGCAAAGCTTTGACAAATGCGGTGTTAGGCCCAGAATTCTGCTGCTTTTTGTGACCATGACAAGCAGGGCACATTGATAACTCCCTAAGAGTCCAGCTGTCTACACTGAAACTCTGCCAGCAAGTAGATGGCATGGCATGCAGGTAGAGGTCAAGGTATACCACATCTGTTTCGCCAGCCCCCACTGTAGGCATGGTAAAAGGCAAGCTCTTGAGAGGCCAGTCTTGGGTAACCTGAGCAAAAGTAGGGAAGCAGGCTATAAAAAGACTCACCCAATATTTCTGGCTCATGCAGAATGAGTGTTGGGCTTGACTTTACACTAATAGTTACCAATCGTACAGTCATCCCATCCTGATGTAAAGTTATTGCTCTGCCTTTGCTGACAATCTGCCTGCAATGGTTGTTGGCACTGCTTAGGAGAAACTTGGGGAACATTGCAGGTGAAATATGGGCTTGAGTAAACAGTGGGAAAACCATGGTCTAGTATGTGCAGCAAGAGAATAAACTCCTACGACCTAAAGGATCTGGTTCATTGTGACTGCAAGCATTCCAGAGGAGAGAGGCACATCAATTAATCATGGGCCCATGATTTACTTTTACTGTGAAGTGCTTGGGTCTACCAAACCCTTTGCACTGGCTTTGCTGGGTTTTAAAATAGCTTATTTCATGCATCTGGAAATGCAAGTGGCCCTCAGCAAAAGCAGACAGAAGGGACTTACAGAGATTTACTGGTGCCACTGAATAACCGCACTGTATACCTGCAGAATACGCATTTCCTGCTGTGGAATAAGAAAACAGTCAAACGTGAAAAGGGTCAAGTGTGCAATGACACAGTACCATGACATTTTTAAAAGACTGACTATGTCAGCCAAAAACATGTCTTCATGTAAAGCCTTTAAGAGGCTCAGCAAATAACTGAGACTAGTTACAAAGACATGTTTGAAGTCTTAGATGTGAATATGGATATTTCCTGTATCAGAGCTAAAGTTGCCCTGTTCTCTCCTCTTATGAGCTGTTGGAAATTTCAAGGCTGCTCATCTCATTTCATCTATGCCAAAATAAGGCATCATGCACAGAATCAGAAATCACATTGGAAATTGCTTTGTGTCCCAATTCTTGGCTCAATTTTAAAGTCAGAGTGTCGTTGACATTCGTCTGATGTGCAACAAAAGTTGCCGCTTTGTTTTGGCTGATAAAGATCTCTCAGCATCTCCTACCATGCTCTGAGCACCACAAGTCAAGCCAGTGTGGCTGTGACTGGATGAGTGGCCCCGTGACTGAACTCACCGTTTTTGGGACCTTCTCTGTTCCTCAGGTGAGGTGGAATGTAACGCCCTGGAGAAGAGGAAAATCAGGTCAGGTGTCACCTTCAACTAAACCCAGATATCAGGCTGTGGCTGTTTACCAAATACAGAAGGTATGAAAACCTACACCCTGACGAATTATAGTGACAGAAAATCAACTCTAATTTGAAAATCTTGCAATTATACATTTGTAACTCAACTGACCAATGCATTAACGAAAAAGGTTTATTTGCCATTATGCATTTATGTTTTATAAATTTGTTTTACTTACGGCCAGTTCCTCCGCCTTGTCCGTCAGCAGAGTTCAAGTCTAGGGCAGCGAGCTGCAAAGAGGAACAGGTTGAGAGACACAATTACTATGCTGTAAATAATATGTTACGTATGTACCAATCAATAAGAAATGACTTCATGGTGCGAACAGTACAACTTGTTCTGATGCTAATAGAGGCTTCAGAGGCTCGGTCCAAACAGTAACTCTCACACGATCACACGCTTCAGTGTGAGACTGACTCTCTACAGCTTGAAGTTTCCTGGTTTATCTGAGACAACGTGGTTTGTCAGCGACCGGCTCGGTGAGGAGCCGGTGACAGATCCACGCACATCCGCCTGATCCGAGTCCGCTCCGGGTTCACCGTGCACCGGGCCCACCGCTCGGTTTAGAACCGCCAGCACAATGGAGCTGCGTCGCGTGCGCGTCACACAACACAATCGGGAAACCGCTGACCAATTAAAAAAAAAGACAAAAAAAAGTGCGATTATACAAGAAACCACCGACCGTGGATTCCTTTATATAACCGACCTGAGCCAAGATGGCTGCTGTTTTTATTTCTGTCGGGACCTTTTATCTTCAGTTTAGGTTTAGTCGCTAAAATCCGCTGCCAACATTTTTTCCTGCGCCACGTTTCAGGCTGAGCAGGCCCGATGCTAACCGGCTAGCACGGGACGCCGGCCGGGTGCGAGCTGTTAGCTAACCCCGGGCCGGCTCCGGTCAGTTAAAACACGACATCACGACGTTAAACGGTCACTACGTCACAAAGTGACAGTTAGTCGTTATTAAAAGGGAAGAACTGCTCGTGACGTAGGCTCGGTTCACCGGCGGGGGCGAGCTCCGCCATCACATCCTTCCCTCCGCCGACTCCATTTTAGCAGCGTTAGCTTAGCACAGCTAGCGGCTCGCTGCGCGTCGAAACGTCGTCAGGGAGCCGCAGTAAGAGAGCGAGAAGCGGAGAGAACCGGTAGAAACGGTAGAACCGGAGGAAACTCACCTGCTGATCTAGACCGTGTGGATTATCAATGACCACATGACTCATAACTAAAGAGAGGATGGGGCTTCGCTGAGGAGAAAGGGTTTTCTTTGTTAGCGCCGCCGGCTCCGATCAGTCTGGAATGAGCTGCTTCTTCCCGGGGAGAACTGGAGTGCGCAGTTAGCGGAGAAACGAGCTGTTCGCGGGACTTTAAATAAATAAAAGTTGAGGTTGTGGATGTGGTTCCGTGAGGACGCTGCGCAGAGACACGTTCTGCTGAATGGACCGAGGAGGAATGAGACCCGGAGCCCAGGTAGCGCGAGATATCAGCCGCGTGACGTCAGCCCGCGAGGCAAGCGTCGCGAGAGTTCACTGCTCCTCTGGTGCTGAGTGACGCACATGAAGAGGATCAACGTGTCTGGGCCTGAAACTGATCTGAGACCAGAACTTAAACTGAACCTGATCTGAAACCAGGACTTAAACTGATCTGAGACCACAACTTAAACTGATCTGCGACCACAACTTAAACTGATCTGAGACCACAACTTAAACTGATCTGAGACCACAACTTAAACTGAACCTGATCTGAAACCAGGACTTAAACTGATCTGATACCAAACTGGACCTTAAACTGATCTGAGACCAGAACTTAAACTGAACCTGATCTGAGACCACAACTTAAACTGATCTGAGACAACAACTTAAACTGATCTGAGACCAGATCTTAAACTGAAACTTATCTGAAACCAGGACTTAAACTGATCTGAGACCAGAACTGGACCTGAAACTGAGACCAGAACTGGACCTGAAGCTGATCTGAGACCAGACCTGAAACTGATCTGAGACCAGAACGGGACCTGAGGCCTGAGAGATACAAGATGACCCCTGAACCACCACTGAAGTGTTCAGTAAGGATTCAAATGGTTGAGGATTGAAGACAAGATGCTGAAGGACTTTAAAGTGATGCAAAACAACCACAGAAACGTGTGTAGTCATCACATGGGACTTTCAGTTTGGGTTTCTTGTTATTTATATATATAAAATGAGTGTTGTTTTTACAGTAGCCAGGTTTCTATTGTGCCATAATCTGTGCAACACAAAGCTGCAGATCAGAGAAGCCTTTATTATCTGTGTGTGCATTAACAAGGAACCACAACTTGTTGAGAATGTGTGCCGACCCTCCTCTAACCACACAGCGTCAGATGTCCCTGAAAGGTCACAAAGGTCAAACATAAGCTCAGTTAAAGCCTCTCGTCGCCCCTCCCCCTCGCCGCCCGGTCTCTCTGGCGCTCTGCCCTCTGTTGTGGGCTCACTCCAGCCTGCGACGCCTGTTCTTGTCATTTATCTCGTGCTGCAGCAGCCGACCATATGGCTCTGGGATAAGTTAAACCAGAGGTAATTGGTTAGTAGGAGAAAGGTCAGCTTCTGAGATGACCGAGGAATCCCCCCCCACCATAGTCCCTCATGTTTACATGTTCACATCTTTTAAATCCAGAATCGTTATTCTGTCCTTTTGGTTGTGGAGAAAATAACAGAATATTAAAAGACTTCTGCTTCATATTTCTATTTCTCAAGTTTTACAGAGAATATTTGACTTTTGACAGTTAAGAGACAACTTGAATTACTTTGGATATCTATTTTTTTTAAATAAATTTAAGTATGATACGATAATTAGGCAAATCATTTATTCAAATTATGAATTAAACAAATATTATATATGATAAGGAATCTGTACACTTATGTCGATTGCACATAAGAAAAACAGCCTTTTATATATTATATGTATTTCTTACTTTTCCCCTTGTGCCTCTACCTTTCTTGTTCTGCTCTGTCACTTGAAGTTTTCCTCCACAGAAGATCACTTTGTCTATTTGTACTTTTACTTCAGGTTCAAAACATCCACCACTGCTACTCTTCCCTCAGTAACTGATCTGAGCAACGTCTCTGTGTATTTTGACGTCTACCGCTTAACCCTCGATACCGTGAGTCACGATCTGTGAGTCATGAGGTGACTGACAGACACCGAGCTGCACCTTCTTCCTCTAAATATGTTGCTGAACTCGATCCAGAGGTGAGAGCTGTTATATAAACACTTCCTTATGTAATGTGTTTAAACTGCACCCGAGCACGAGCTTTGGTTTCTGTGGTTCGTTGACCATCTGAACTGTCTCAAATATTTCTAATAGAAAAAGAAATACAAACAGACTCTTTTAAAACAGACTCCATGTTCTTGGTTTTTTGTGCTGGACACATTTATACCTCACACTCGGAGTGAACCTGTGAATCTCTGCCGCAGGTTCAACGTCTGTTTGAAAACAGAAACAAAGGAGGTTCCAGCTCCTACACTCGAGCTCTGTGTCCACATGGCGGCACGTGACAGTGCCGCCATGTGGCTGCTTAGAGAACAGCACCTCTGAGAGACAATTCACTGGATTCAAATCAGACAACTTTATTGACAAACAGTAAAAAACAGTTATAAGAGAAATTCATTCACACACACGCACACACACGCACACACACACTCTCAGAAAGTTCATCTGTTGATTCTCCTCTCTCTCACGCGGCTGCTGTATCCCACAATGCACTGTGCGACGTCACCAGCCAAACATGTACTCCATCGCTTTGGAAACTATGCTGTTGTCCTTCCGGGGCGTCTGTCTGTCAGCCACCACCTGGAGACGGACACACAGGTTTATTTCTGATGTTCCAAGACCACATGAAAACCACCGCAGACTTTAAAATAGAGCCAGAGTGAGTTCTGGGGTCAGAGGTCACCTGGTAGTCGCTGCTGGAGCTCCTGTAGGCGGCGCTGAGCGGTCTGATGGCCGAGCGAGGAGTGGAGGGGAGGGCGGAGGAGACGGCCTCGCTGCTGTCCATCACACTCTGAGAGAGAGAGAGAGCGAGAGAGAGAGAGAGAGAGAAATGACGTCACTCAGTTCAAGCTGTCAGCTGATGAGCAGGACCAATCAGACGGCAGAGAAACAGACAGACGCAGGTAGGTAAACAGACACTGACCTTGTCTATACAGGGTTTCACTCCCACCATGATGGCGTCACCAAACACTTTTCCATCCTTCGACAGAGCTTTTCTGGACTGAAGCCTAGACTGATACTGAAGGTGCATCCAGTTACCAGGAGACGCCATCTGTCAACACATCATCAATGTTTCCTTTAATACTTCAATGTTTCCATTATTACGTCATCAATGCTTCTGTTTGATTCCCTACATGAGCCACAGATACAACATGCATCCAGCGACTGATTCAGAAACCTAAACTGATCTTATATCAGTGCTCTCTGTCTTAAAGGTTCAGCCCTGTGTCATGTGACTCAGTTTGTGCTTCAGCTTATTGTTGCTGTGAACAGCTTCAGTCTGACAAACATTAGCAAGATCACATTTCAACTGGTCCTCACTTTTTCAGAGTGAGGTATTAAGTTGAGATGGCTTTGCTGAGGGCAGCGGATGGAGGACGCATGAAGACATGGAGGGACCTCACTAAGACAGAAGGTTTGTGTTCCATCTCACCGTGTGTTTGATGATGTTTCCGTACTGAGCGAACTGCAGCAGGATGTAAGAGGCCGAGGCTGGAGGGAAACTAACACACACACAGACACACTTATTATACTGCATATACATGAGCTTTGTACTTGTTTCATACTCCATTCAGCAGTGCATCAGTTTATTGAGGAATAAAGATACCCAAAGACAGTGACCCAGGTCTGATCCAGCTGATCGTCCGATGATAAAGATTCTCCCTGACTGTAAAACGGGTCCACCTGAGCTGGAGACAGACACAGCTGCTGCACACCTGGAGAGGGGGGGAGAGAGAGAGAAATCTTTACAAATTTGATAAGTTGAGCTGCTGTTGACTTTGGCAGAAACGTGTCAATTTAAATGACAGATATTCTTCAAAATATCAAAGTATTAGTAGAATGACTATTTTTTTAAAGAATAATGCAAAGGTTTATAAATCTGAAAAAATGTGCTTATTGTAGAAAGAGACTTGAATCCATTGAGTGAGAATTAAGTACAGATCCAGTTCCTGATCCTTCAAGAACAAATCCAAAGAAAAAATAAAATGAAAAAATAAAATAAAAAAAAATTAAGTAGATGCAGATGCATTTTATTTATCCCACACACATGCACAGACATGCAAACGCACACTCATGCAGGTAGGGAAATGTAACTTCCCTACCTGCATGAGCGACCATGTACAGCGCTCGGGGAGCAGATGTTGGAGGAGTAAGGTGCCTTGCTCAGGGGCACTAGACAGGGTCTAGAGAGACTCTTGGATTTTTGGGCAGATCAATCCAGGTTCGTCTTTTGTTGTCTTTCTGTGGAATCGAACCAGAGACGAACCAGAGACCTTCTCTGTCCATAGTCCAAGTTTCTGCCACTAGACCACCGCCTCTCCTCTTAACTGTAGTAGTAGTACCAGCAGTAGTAATACTATCAGTCTGTACCTGTTCCTGCTCCTGGAGTTGAGGCCTGACGTCCACACAGAGGTGACTGCATGACTGAGAAAGACTGAAGAGAGACGGAGAGACACAGATTTAACATGGGTTTGAGTTTTCAAAGAAGAACTGTGGAGTTGTGAGGACATTGCTTTGTGAGGACAATGTCTCTCATCTGCATCTTGAAAAGTTTCAGTCACTAAAGAAACTTATCTCTTCATTAGCTGATTCTGATCTAAACCTCTTTCCTGTCGTAGAAAATCTTTCCCTGAGTTTCTCCTGCTGTTCCTCAAAGACTAGACCCTCTGAGATGTCTTTTGTAAAGATTATATTTCTGCTCCTAACTCTAAAGTTTAAAACAAATGTGTCACACTGGGAACTTTTGTTCAGTTCAAAGAGATTATTTATTTACTGTGCCACGTGCTAACCTGTCTGTGAGCACTGAGCGGCGTCCCTACAGACACCAGGTCATCACGGATACTCCGGACAGGTGGGGCTCCACTTTTGTCTTTGGGGGTGGGAACCACAGGCTGAGGGGCAGAACCTCCACATCCTAAAATGAAAGACGGGACAATTTAACAAATTCACAGAAGAAAACAACAATCAGCTGATCTGCAGGTGGGTGTGTCTTCCTGATAACCTCCGGGCGAACCTGAGCTCTCCAGGATGGGCATGCTGAGGCTGAAGGGGCGTGGCTGAGGAGTGGAGGGGGCTGGCAGGTCGCCCATCAGAAAGCCCGGCAGGAACTGAGCTCCGGAGGTCGGCTTCGGGGAGGTGGGAGAGCCCAGGGTCATCGGTTCAGTTCCCACTGACAGAGAAGGAGACAGGTGGTTTACACAAGCAGCCGCAGACAGACTGAGTGGACGGAGGATGGAGCCTGAGAGACGACTTGACGTTTGGTAAAGAGAACGTCAGTAACTGAAGTTTGAGGAGAAGTTAGGCCTCAATTAGTTTAACCCACAGGACAAGAATATCGAAGACAACAACTGATTATTATTTTCATCATTGATTCATCTGCCAATTATTGTTCTTCTGATTAAATATCAAAACAAAATGAGGTTATATCCTCAAATGTCTTGTTTTGACAGCTGCTACTAAGAACTATTATAATCACTGATTTTATTGATTGTTCGTCGATAAAGAATAAGAAATAACTTTTTCAGCATTTTCAAAAACCCCACAGGATGTAATTTAAAACCCATTTAACAGTCATACTGTCAAAGTGTGTGAGATTCAGACCAGTGTGGATGATGAGGTCGAGGTTTATCAGGGAGGTGAATCTAGAAGTCTAACCTGAACCACATTTATTGACACATCACACTGTTGTCATCACTTCTGCTGGAAGATCATAACTCTTATTAATAACATGAATGAATCATTCCAGACTAGCAGCAGGGGATGAAAGAAAGGAATAATAAACTAAACGAAACCCAAAGGTAAAACCACACATTTATTAAATTACAGTTTGCAGGAGGTTAAAGAAAATGTGAGCGATGATCAACTCATTTTGATGAAAGACTCAATGAAGACAGAACTTATAAAGAGATTTGAACTTTTTCCTCCTTCACTTTTAAACTGTTGAACTTCGACAATCAGCATGTTGGAACTTTTATGATAACCAGCAGCTAACAGCTAAGAGCTAACACTGAGCTAACACTGAACCAACAGATTATTCATATATAAACAGAATCAGATAAAAACTCAGTTACCTTGAAGCTCCATCTTCTCTGCTTCTTCGTTCAGGCCGCGATTTTCAAAAGTAGGAAATGACGCCAGGCACCGCGCTAGCTAGTTAGCGGGCTAACGAGGCTAGCGAAGCTACGTGCTAAGCTACTTGCTAAGATGCCACTCAGTGTCACGGACACGCTCAGTAGGTGATCAATCTAATAACGTGAAGCTGAAGACTTCCGGTCAGTTAAAGAAGTTTAATATCTGCTCGACCTGCTTGTTTCACAGACTGGAGACGTGGTGGAAGCGCCGCAGCTAAACACAGCTACTTCCGGCGCATTTACACAGCGTCATGAGAAGTCGACTCTTAAGCGTCGCTCATAAAATGTGTTTATCTTTTTATTGCGCACATTTTATTTCCCTTTGTTTGGACAAGTCTCAATGATACATTCGAGCATTAATTTGAAATGGTTTTTACATTTAGTTTAGTTTAGTTTTATTTTGGACTCAGGTCATATCAGTGTATAAATGCATAATAATACAGAACACATATATAGGAATAGAATTATCACACTGTGTTTCCACAGGGTTTAAAAACACATGCAGACCCTTTTTATTCACGATTAGTCATTTTGGAATTTGAAATACAAGTTGATAAACATCTGGTCCCTTGTGGTTTCAAAGACCGTACAGTCTGAATACTTCTTTATGTAACTGGGTCAATTCTTAATAAAGTTTTATAGCTTTAGCAATGTTATTTTCCCAGTTCTGCTGATGTTTAATTTACCTAACAGGACGGCGATGCCTATAGGCTTTTCATTTTGTTGTATTATAACGCTTGCAGTGTTAGGATTCTTAAAGTGAGCTGTCCCTGTTTAATGCATGATATTTTAGCTTTGTTAAATTGGGTCTGGAGCCTTTAACTTCTCTCTTTTTAATTTTATATTTGTGTCAAGTCCAGGCCAGTACTTCAACTTTTGCACATGATCCTGTTCTGTTTGATCAGTCTTTTTAAATAATTTGCACATGTTGAATACATTTTATATTTCTGAAATCTTAGCCTCCCGTCCCGTTTATTATGGAAAACAGTTTGTATCCAACCAGAAGTGCAAAGGCAGTATTAATACAGATAAGTGCAGGAACGTGAGTACTACACCTTAAGTTATGCTATAACTTACAATATTTAAAGAGGTATCCAGTTGCTATAAACAGATAAATACAGGTGAAATGTATAAATCCATATTTTCCTTATTTATAAACACCCTCTACACAAGAAGAAAAATGTGTTTGGATAAAAACCTCCAAAACTAATGTGAGACATTTTCACGTGATGTTACACTAAATGAACAATCACACAAAAAGACGTGCCGATTTTTATTTATTTTGAAAAGTCAGATGCTAAACTCACTTTCTCTGTCTTAACATTTCACGGCCATGTTGTGTTTTTATTGTGACATGCAGTGAGCGGAAGCGGAAGTGTGTGTGATGTGAGTGTAGCTTGATGCCGGTGTGAAGCTCTCACAGTCTGAAGTGTGAACCGGATCCTGAACCGGGTCCTGAACCGGATCCTGAGTTTCTCTCTGTGAAGTTGACTCGACTCTCCGGTAACGAGCTGAGGCTTTTTATTCTTTTACATCAGATTCCTTTGATCTTCAGCAGGAAACTGACTGTCGCTATGTAGCTAAGTGGCTAATTAGCTTGCAGGCTGTTATTAATGCTGCGGGGCTAGCTGCTAGCTTAGCTTCGTTTAGCTCAGTGTAGCTTCTCTGCAGAGAAACTACATGAGAGAAAACTCCGACTCAGATTTTCATCTGTGGATCATAAGAATCAGTGAACTCTGACTGACTGTCAGTTACACAGTGTCTGTGGTTGTAGTTAGAAACAGGTTAACTAGTGTCTTACTGAAACTTTAGATTTATGTTTTCATATACACATCTATAGGTTTTTATATATCGCTTATATATAATATAGTTCATAGATTCAGGATCTGGCTCCATGTTTCCTCCAGCGGCTCGAACTGTGTTAATGCTCTGATCTCATAAATCAGATAAAGGCAACAGATATATTGTTCTCCAGATCGATGACATATGAATGAAAGTGTGTGTGTGCAGTGTGTGTCTGTGTGTGTTCAGGGTGTGCACTGTATGCTGGAAGTAGGGCTGCAACTAACACATTTACTCTTTAATGATTCATTTCTTAATGTTTTTTTTTCCAGTTAATTAACTAATACAATTCCAGAAACAGTGAAACATGTAAATCTGAGTGTATTTATCCAGCAGTGGAAAATCACAGATATTCAGTTCACAGATAGAATCCTCAGACAACTGCTTCCACTCACTCTCCTTAGTTACTATCTGAATCAGGTTAGTCAATATCTGCTCACAGAGTAAATACTGGAATGAGCACCTGTAAGAATCCTGCTCTTACTGCAGCCTGAGGGGACGTGAGGGGGGAATGTGGGGGGACGTGAAGGAGACGTGTGGGGACATGAAGGAGACGTGAAAGAGATGTGGGGGGACATGAAGGAGACGTGAAAGAGATGTGGGGGGACGTGAAGGAGACGTGAGGGGAGCTGAGGGGACGTGAAGGAGACGTGAGGGGACGTGTGGGGACATGAAGGGACGTGAAAGAGATGTGAGGGGACGTGAGGGCACGTGAAGGAGACGTGTGGGGACATGAGGGGACGTGAAGGAGATGTGAGGTGACGTGAAGGGATGTGAGGGGACGTGAAGGAGACATGAGGGGACGTGAAGGAGACATGAAGGGACTTTTGGGGACATGAGGGGACGTGAAAGAGATGTGAGGGGACGTGAAGGGATGTGAGGGGACATGAAGGGACGTGAAGGAGACATGAGGGGACGTGAAGGAGACATGAGGGGACGTGAGGGGACGTGAGGGGACATGAAGGAGACGTGAGGGGACGTGAGGGGACGTGAAGGGACATGAGGGGACGTGAAAGAGATGTGGGGGGATGTGAGGGGACATGAAGGGACGTGAAGGAGACATGAGGGGACGTGAAGGAGACATGAGGGGACGTGAGGGGACATGAAGGAGACGTGAGGGGACGTGAGGGGACGTGAAGGGACATGAGGGGACGTGAAAGAGATGTGAGGGGACATGAAGGGGACGTGAGGGGACATGAAGGAGACGTGAGGGGACGTGAGGGGACGTGAAGGGACATGAGGGGACGTGAAAGAGATGTGGGGGGATGTGAGGGGACATGAAGGGACGTGAAGGAGACGTGAGGGGAGCTGAGGGAATGTGGGGGGACATGAAGGAGACGTGAGGGGATGTGGGGGGACGTGAAGGAGACATGAGGGGACGTGAAGGAGACATGAGGGGACGTGAGGGGACGTGAGGGGACATGAAGGAGACGTGAAGGAGACATGAGGGGACGTGAAGGAGACATGAGGGGACGTGAGGGGACGTGAGGGGACATGAAGGAGACGTAGCTCTGATCACGGTGCATCCACGTTACTTAAATACATAAAGATCCATGGTCCTCTCCAAACTGGTCACATCTGTCAGAGGAAAGTTTGTATTTGAACATGATATTAAACCTTGACCCAGGATGTGTCTTCACCTGCTCGTCCTCGCTGATCCTCAGAATGATGTTTGTCTCTGTTCCAGCTCCTCTGGTGGTCGTGGTGGTTGCACTGGGAGGACTGGAGATGGGGTTCAGGGTTGTCCTCGGGGTTCAGCTGCCGTTGCTGCTCTCCGTCACCATGATGGCGGCGGTTTGGGCGGAAGGCCGAGACTACTACGATCTGCTGAGAGTCAGCAGGGAGGCGACGACCAGGGAGATCCGACAGGCCTTCAAGAAGCTGGCGCTCACCATGCACCCGGACAAGAACCCTGTGAGTCACTCTGAGAAGCTCTGATGTTCCCTCAAACACTTTCTGCTCATTTGACCTCTGAACACTGACCCTGAACCTGTCGTGCTGCAGGGCGACTCCTCGGCCCACGATAAGTTTGTGGAGGTGAATCGAGCTTATGAGGTCCTGAAGGACGAAGACCTCCGGAAGAAATACGACAAATATGGAGAGAAGGGATTGGACGAGCAGCAGGGAGGACGCTACGAGAGCTGGAACTACTACCGCTACGACTTCGGTACGTGTCTCCAGTGAGGACGCTCACATGTCAGTTTACTGAGAGTCCATTAATGGTTTCCTGTCTCTGTTCAGGCATCTATGACGATGATCTAGAGGTCATCACGCTGGACAGCGGAGATTTCGGTGAGTGGGATTGTTTTCACTTCTAACTCAGTCAAGCTGATCTTTACTGGTAGTAACGGCTGTTTGTTTCAGAGGCGGCGGTGAACTCTGGAGAAATCTGGTTCATCAACTTCTATTTCCCACGATGCTCCCACTGTCACGAGCTGGCGCCCACGGTAACAACTACATGACCCCCCCCCCGCACATCACACTAAACATATTTAACCTGGAATCACAGATGCTTTTTTCACTTTAACCTCATTTATTATTTTTCTTGTTGAATATATTCTTCCTCCTGTCGGTGTTGAACAGATAGAAGCAGCGGGGGGGTTGTAGTGTGATAACATGTGTGTGTGTCTCAGTGGAGGGCGTTTGCCAAAGAGATGGACGCAGTGATCCGGATCGGAGCCGTGAACTGTGGAGACAACAACCACCTGTGCCGGAGGAAAGGGATCAACAGTTACCCCAGTCTGTTCATATTCAGATCAGGACAGGTCGGTTACAGACCATTCATAATCCATTCTCATCTGCAATCGATGATTCCATTTTTTATTCTCAAAGCTTCATGAATCTAAACCTTGAAAATAGGTGATAACGTGTTCTTACTAAAACCTTTCTACAGAAACCAGAGAAGTATAACGGGGAGCGTTCTAAAGACCAGCTGGTGAGCTTCTCCATGAAGTTCATCACAACCACCGTCACTCAGCTCTGGCAAGGTGAGCGACGCCCACCTGCATTAAACTGTCAATCAGGATCCATCCATATCATCAGACTGACTCTGACCCGTGAGTGGGACCGGTTGTTTTACAGGAAACGTGTTCAGCGAGGTGGAGAGTGCCTTCTCGTCCGGGCTCGGCTGGCTCATCACCTTCTGCTCCGACTCCGGAGGTAACAGCCTCTGTGACCCCGTGACCTTCTCTGTTTGTGCCTGGTAGTGCTCTCACACGTGTCACGTGTGTAACGTGGAAAACACACAAAGACATGAATCACACCTCAAGATTCAAGATTTTTATTGTCAAATGCACAACAATAACATTAAGCAGTCGCTGGCAATGAAATGCTTGAGTCACAGGCTCTCTTCTAGCAGGGCTCAAGTAATTACAACCAACAAAATTAATAGAAATAGTATAAAGTAAAATAAAATAGAATATCAAAATTTGTGTCGTACCTGTGGCTGGTGTATACAAAAATTCCTCCACATCACCTGGAATCCTCAGATGGTGGACGTCAGGCAGAACGTGTTCTAAGGCTTTTGTATTGACACGTTTCTCCACCACAGAGGACATGTAGCTTGTCATGCTGCTAACGTGTCCATGCTAACGTGTCCATGCTAACGTGTCCATGCTAACCTGTCCCTCCCTCTATCTCAGATTGTCTGGAGCCGAGAACAACAAAGAAGTTGGCTGGAATGTTGGTGAGAATGCAACATTACTATTTTAGTTAAATGTTTTATATATAGTAAATAATTACATGTTACACCTTGTTTTCACCTGCAGGTGTCACATGACTCTGAAAGTTAGATTATATAAACTTGAGATTTAAAGAGTTTCTGAACTTGTCTCTAACTGGTCGTCCTCGTGTGTGAGTGCAGGACGGACTGGTGAAGGTGGGATGGATGGACTGCATCGCTGAGGAGCAGCTCTGTCAGAGCTTCCATGTAAGGTTTATACTGCAGTACTAAGGATACTAGTATAAATACGGATACTAGTATTACCACTGATACTGGTATTACGTATATGTACACGTGATTCTTCAACTCACAAACCAGTGGAGCAGAGAAGTTGATCTGTGAGTGATCACTGTGTCTGCGTCTGTCAGGTGACCGGCGGAGCGACGGCTCTATTCCCTCCTGGTTCGTCTCTGGAGCAAAAGGACAGCGTGCTGGTGAGTGACATCACTTCCTGTGTGGGTTCACTGTGTTGTATGTAGTAATACTGTGTGTAGTACTGCAGTAGTGATTCAGTGTGTTTGTGTTTCAGTGGCTGAACACTCTGGACAGTAAAGAGGTTTACACTCAGGTCATGAACCATCTTCCGGATCTGGAACTGCTGACCAGGGACAGCTTCCAGGTACACACCGCTACACAACGCTACACAACACTACACACTGCTACACAAAGGTAGACATCGCTACACAGCGCTAGACAAGGCTTCACAATGATTCACAACGCTACACACCGCTACACAAGGCTTCACAACACTACACAACGCTACACAAGGCTTCACAGCGCTTCACAACGCTACACAACAATACACAAGGCTTCAGAACACTACACAACGCTACACAACCCTTCACAACGCTACACAAGGCTTCACAACACTATACAACGCTGTGATGATGTATAACTTCCTGTGTTCAGAGCAAACTGGCCCATCATCGCTGGTTGGTCAGTTTTACGTTTGGAGAGAGAAGCTCCACCTCCTGCGAGTATAAGAAGCTACAGGCTTTCCTCAGGAACGACCACATACAGGTACCTGTCTGCCTGTCTGTCTGTCTGTCTGTCACTCCGCCCGTCTGTCTCTCTGTCTGACCCTGTCTGTCTCCTCAGGTCGGTCGAGTTAACTGCATCACAGACTCAGAGCTGTGTCAGTCTCTCTACATCCAAAAACCCTGCGTGGCTGTTTTCAAAGGACTGGGAATCCATGACTTCGAGATCCACCACGGTCAGTACCACAGACTGAACCACAGACTGAACCACAGACTGAACCACAGACTGAACCACAGACTGAACCACAGACCGAACCACAGACCGAACCACAGACTGAACCACAGACCGAACCACAGACCGAACCACAGACCGAACCACAGACTGAACCACAGACCGAACCACAGACCGAACCACAGACCGAACCACAGACCGAACCACAGACCGAACCACAGACCGAACCACAGACTGAACCACAGACTGAACCACAGACCGAACCACAGACTGAACCACAGACCGAACCACAGACTGAACCACAGATTCTCTTTTTGACTCCCTGTTGAGACGCTGGTCCGTCTCTTCAGTGTCTGTCTCTCTCACCCGTGTCTTCAGTGTCTGTCTCTCTAACCCGTCTCTTCAGTGTCTGTCTCTCTAACCCGTGTCTTCAGTGTCTGTCTCTCTCACCCGTCTCTTCAGTGTCTGTCTCTCTAACCCGTCTCTTCAGTGTCTGTCTCTCTAACCCGTGTCTTCAGTGTCTGTCTCTCTAACCCGTCTCTTCAGTGTCTGTCTCTCTAACCCGTCTCTTCAGTGTCTGTCTCTCTAACCCGTGTCTTCAGTGTCTGTCTCTCTAACCCGTGTCTTCAGTGTCTGTCTCTCTAACCCGTCTCTTCAGTGTCTGTCTCTCTAACCCGTGTCTTCAGTGTCTGTCTCTCTAACCCGTCTCTTCAGTGTCTGTCTCTCTAACCCGTGTCTTCTTCACACAGGTAAAGACGTGCTGTACAACATCGTGGGTTTTGCGAAGGACAGCGTTCGTGCTCATGTGACGACTCTGCAGCCCGACAACTTCCCGGCCGACAGGAAGGAGCCGTGGCTGGTGGACTTCTTTGCTCCGGTTCGTAACTCTACTTTAGTAACAGCAGCAGGGAAGCACAGGATCAGAAAATGGTTTCTGGCCACGTCATCACTGATACTTCAGCTCAGATTGTTTTAGCTGCTCGATGGCCGACTGACTCCGTGTTTACCTTCAGGGCTGGAGACGGAGCTCCACCTCCAACACAAACATGAGACACAGATCCACGTCACTCACATGTGAACATGTCCCTTTGCTACATGACGGCTTTAATGGCAACAGGAGAAAACCCCGGTTGATCTGGATCTGAGCTTTTGAATCAGTGTTTAAAGTTTAATAGAATCAAACTAACTTGAGTGTTGAGGGAGAATCTGACGCTTGACTGTAGATAAATCGATTCAATGACTAAGATGAACAACACGTCCCCATTTCCTTCCACTAAATAGAAACAAAGCCAAAATATCTGGGAAACCGATGTGACGTCATCGGGAGTCTGTGCCGTGGAGACATAGGTCCCGCCCATACTCACGTCTGACCAATCACGAGTCACTCTAGGCTGTCACTTGTGAACTCTGTGACCTCCGGTGTTAGACTTTAGTTTGACAGAGGGTTGATCTGTGTTTGCAGTGGTGTCCTCCGTGCAGAGCTTTACTCCCCGAGCTGAGGAAAGCTTCCATCCACTTGGCCGGACAGATGAAGTTTGGAACTCTGGACTGTACCATCCACCAGAAGCTCTGCTCCAGGGTGAGCACACACACATCTGGACTGTACCATTCATCAGGAGAAAGGCGGCAGAGAGACTGAAACCTTTTCTCTCTGTGTCTCAGTATAATATCCAAGCGTACCCCACCACGGTGATCATTAACGGCTCCTCTCTTCATGAATATGAAGGACAGCACTCAGCCGACGGCATCCTGGAGTTCATACAGGTATGACATCACACCAATGACATCGTGATACAACACAAGATCTACAATTCACAGTCTGACAACAATTACAGCCGTGATATTGTTGTCAAGACAAACTTCAGATGCAGGGAACTCTTTTCTCTAGAGGAGGAAACTCTGGTCATAAACACAAACTGTGACTATGTTGATGAATATCACCGACAAAAAGAGACACGAAGAAAATGTTATTAATTTTACTATTATAAAAGGGGTAAGATAGAATAAATCCTTATGACTGAATCCAAACTAACATGAACCTTTGACCTGTAACCTCCCAGCTGTGTGAAGTGCAGACGGTGACATCACTTCTTTCTGCCTCTGCAGGATCTGGTGAATCCGTCTGTGGTCGTCCTGGATGATTCCAGCTTCACTGAGAGAGTGAAAGGTAAAACTCAGGAGAGGATTTCACTTTACCACAGACTTCAGGGCTTGTTAACTTTTGACATAAAGAGCACGATGCAGTCTCTAACAGGAAAGTGAGGATCTATAGAGTTTAAACTATTGAATTGTTTGTGCAGTTGTTTAACTCGAAGACCATTTGCTGTTGTAACCGGTGACGTGTTTGCAGGTCGAGCTGAAGGGCAGATCTGGGCGGTGGATTTCTACGCTCCGTGGTGTGGACCCTGTCAGGCCCTGATGCCTGAGTGGAGACGCATGGCCAGGGTACAACAACACAACACGTTTAACCTCAAGCACACAACGTACAGAGGCTTTTTATAAAGTCACTGAAACACAATTTAACAAGAACAACTAAAAGACCATAAGATTTATTTGTCTATAGAAACCTTTTGTCCTGATGTTTGAGTCTCTCTCTGCTCCTCTCAGCTGCTCTCGGGTCAGATCCTGGTCGGCTCAGTCGACTGTCAGCGGTTCCAGTCGCTGTGTCAGAGTCAGGGTGTGAAGGCGTACCCTGAAATCCGACTGTACCCCGGCAACGCCCGGCAACCAGATCGCTTCATGTATGTTACACACTTTGAAACTCTGTCTCTCTGTGGTCGTCTTCAAACTACAAAAATACAGTTTTCATCAGATTGATCAAATACAAATTACAAATTACCATTTTGTATTTCAAAAAGGTATTTTAAATTCATGTATCCTAAACACTGCTCATCCCTGATTGTGTATTTGTGTCTGCAGGAGTTATAATGGTTGGCACAGAGACGCTCAGTCACTGAGAACATGGGCCCTGAGGTGAGACTCTGTCTGTCTGTCTGTCTGTCTGTCTGTCTGTCTGTCTGTCTGTCTGTCTGTCTGTGTGTCTGTGTGTCTGTCTGTCTGTCCCGTCTGTCCCGTCTGTCCCGTCTGTCCCGTCTGTCCCGTCTGTCCCGTCTGTCCCGTCTGTCTGTCTGTCTGTCTGTCTGTCCGTCCTCTGTCTCTCTGTCTGTCTGTCCGTCTGTCTCTCTCTCTCTGTCTCCCTGTCTCCCTGTCTGTCTCCCTCTCTGTCTGTCTCCCTGTCTGTCCCGTCCTCTGTGTGCTTCCATGTCGCTAACATCTCGAGTGTCCAGTTCTTTACCCAGAGCGACGGTGGACTTGACTCCGGAGACATTCAGGTCTCAGGTGCTGTCGGGTCGGGATCACTGGGTTCTGGACTTTTACGCCCCCTGGTGTGGACCATGTCAACAGTTTGCTCCAGAGTTTGAGATCCTGGCTCGGGTGAGAGAACGTTTTCCTTTGAGAACCACCGAGACGTTCTCTCTGTGGTTCTACGAGGTTCTGAGCCAAGTGTTTGTCTGATTGACAGATTCTCAAAGGGGAGATTCGAGCGGGGAAGGTCGACTGTCAGGCTCATTATCAGATCTGTCAATCGGCTGGAATCACCGCCTACCCAACAGTCAGATTCTACCCGTACCTGGGAACAAGGAGGGTGAGGAAACACACATGCACACATTTCCTGTGACTATCACAATAAAGTTTCAGTAATTGACAACAAGCAAGTAGAGGTTTAATTGTGAAAGAGTCAAAGATGGACTCGAGTTCCTGGTGGAGAAGATGAAACGCTGTGTGTGTGTGTGTGTGTTGACAGTTCGAACACAGTGGGGAACCAATCAACAGCCGGGACTCGAACGTGATCGCTGACACCATCAGACAGCGACTACAACAGCTGTTGCCACGGTTACACAGCAAAGGGAAGGTAAAGAAAATCTTGTTTGTGTTAAATCCCGACGTGAGCGATCTGGAGAAGAAGAGTCTGACACAAGTTGTTTCCTCTGCAGGATGAACTCTGATGACCTCATCGAGCCACGAGGCAGACCAGCTCCTTACTGGTCAGAGGAGGAGGAGCGGTGGATTTGATTGGTCCGGGGCAGCGACCAATCGATTAACACTCCCATGTCCCAGCTGTGATGCAGACTGACTGTTTCCTGCTGTGATGAATGTACTGACAACTTCTGCCTTTTATTTGTTTTTATTTTGTCTCCATCGTTTGTATTTACTCTATGAAGTAAAACTGTGGGACGCTGTGCACGTTACTGACACACACACACACACAGAGCCAGTTGTCGACATTGTGTTGAGTTTCATTGTTCTTGTAGAAACTGTTGGACAATAAAACTGTTTCTTTCACATCAGTTTTAAATCTTTTACTGCGGCTTTAGTTCTGTTATAGTTATAAATCCTCTCAGTCTCATTTACTTAAATGATGAATGTGAGGTTATTCATACAATATAACACCTATTTTGTTTTTACCCAATGTGTCTCAAACATTCTCTGGTTCCAGCTTCTTCGTTTTGTATCCTACGTTTCATATTTAGTGGTTTGGGATTTTTGGACAGTTTCTTTCTTGCTACATGTAAATGTCAGGATGTGAATTAATAAAAGTTACTGACTGGATATTTGATGAAAGAGTTAAAAAGTCAGAATAAGAGAGAGCTGAACGTTTCCCAGTGGTTTGTGAGTTTCCAGTTTAACCAGCAGGTGTCACTGTGGCTCCTCTGTTTAAGGGACGACGTTAAAACACTGATGGAACTCTGTCTCTATGGCAACGCGCCAAATTCAAACTTACTTTATAATAAATAAGCTCATGTATGAAAACACATTTCATACATGAGCTAACGTGCATGTTGAGAAGCGATGAATCTCCACACAGTGACCAGTGATGCTGGTGTTCTGGCTCCAATGTTGGCAGCTGTCATGGCGTCCATCTTTATAAAAAGGGACTGGAAACAATAAAGTCTCACAACAGATTTATTAATAAAATGAGCAGAATTATCAACAACTAAGTGATTTTTTTAGTTCATACCTTTAATGTATCGTTCAGGGGAAACTACATTCTACTCGTCACGGTTCAGTTAGAGAACCTTTCAGCTCAAACATGAAAACTGTCTCTAAAGCCAAGAGGCTCAAAGTGTAAACACACATTTAACATCTGATCTCACCTAGCAAAAGAAGATGATATACAAGTGGGGTAGGATAAGATTCGGTTGTGGCTTTTTGTAAAGTTGTGTTTCTTATTATATCATGAAGTAGAGTTGAGTGTTTGTCATGTTGTGTTCTCTTGGCCTGTGTCGATACCTCAGAATTACTTATTCTGTCACTTCTTATAGTTTGAGTTCAGAGCTTTTTATAAACAGTCTGTGCTGCAGAGAGAAGTTATTTATCTGCCCTGAAGATTTTAAAGTCAATTCTCTACATGTGTGGTTTATATATAAATTTGAATGATTTTCTCATTGCATGTTGTCTACTTGTTCTCGAGAGAACGAGCCGATGTGGATGTGGATGAAAGTTCACGTCTGAAAAAATCTGAGGAGGTGGACGAAGAAACAAGCAGTGAAACTCAAAGACTGGAAACTGTTCCTCTGGTTTATGTTGTAATTCACATGATCAGAATATATTAGATATAAAACATGTGACTGACATAGAATCCATGGACGACAGGTCGGGGGGGCACGGATCTCTAGCGGCCCCCTCAGAGACAGTGTGTCTCTCTGTGGTAGTGTTGTGTCTCTTTGTAGTTGACGAGGACGGAGACGTCTCTTCTTCTCTGCTCCATGAATCCATCTCAGGCTCCATCACACTGAATCTGCTGCTCTATGACCGGGATTCACCTTCCTTCCTGTCTGCAGGGATCAGTTTAAGTTCAGGTCGTAGTCACAGACCTATCATCGAAGTCCAGATGTCCATTTGAATGTCCTCCATCCCGTTGCCGCGGTAACATCAGCTGCTATTAAAGACAGTGACCATGGAGCCAACATGGCCGCCACTGGGCTGTGCCTAGGTTTGGTACACACTAAATAATGTTTGTGCAAAGAAGTGTCAAAAAATCAGATGATGAAGAGATGAACTACAGTCAGCTACAACAGGCTGTTATAGTGCAATACCTACACACACACATATACACACACACACACACACACACACACACTCACACACACACATTCAGATCTCATTGGCGAGCCCCGCGCTGACCTCCTCGACCTTTGCCCTGGAGGATCTGATCCCATCTCTGCACAGAAACACAGGAAGTGGAGTCAATGACAGGAGGCAACGTGACTATGGTGCAAATACAGTACAACTCTGTGTGTGTGTGTGTGTGTGTGTGTGTGTGTGTGTGTGTGTGTGTGCGTGCACTGGATGTGAATCTCACCTTGATCTTCCTGCTCATTTTGTCCTTCCACCTCTGAGCGATGGAGCTGTCAATCAGAAGCAGCCTGCGACCACACAGACGGAGGTTCAGGTTTTAATCCCGGTAGAAATATGACATTATGCTTCTTCAGCTCTTTTTAGGTGCATCACTGCCAAAGGATTTCGATGTGTTGCATCGTTCTATTACCTGCGAGCTAGTTAATGCAAATGAACGTTAGCTGGAGAATGTCCTACCTGGATGTCTCCTCGTTCTCATAGCCCATAATGAGGTACTCCTCCCCAGGAGTCAGAGGAGGACACAGGCAGGAGGACGAGTAGTAGAGCGTCTGCGTCTCTCTGGGAATGTTGACCAGGGAAGACTTGAGCACCTCCTTCACCTCCACCACCGCTGTGGGCTCCAGACCCCGATTCCTCACCTCCCGCACCCTGGCCCTGATCACTGAAGGAGAGTCGGCAGCGTGCAGACACACAAGGGACACTTCAAAATAAAAGCCTCAGCTCCTGCATGTGACACAGCACAGACGAGAACTCAGGCTCTAAATGTTGAACCTTGAAAACGACTCACCGTAGTTGTAGTTGTTCTTCAGGTAAGTTTTCAAATCCATTCTGACGGTTTTACATTTGCAGCGATCTGCAGCAAAACAGAGCAAAGTGTTGGTGAGCTGTGAGATTCAGGGCCTGAGTCCCTCGGAGGACCAGGTCATCACAGCCTCAGAGACTCAGTGGACACCGGGGAGCTGATCAGTCAAAGTGCGTCACACGTTCAGAACTGATTCAAACTATTCAAGCTGAAGTAACAGGAAGTGAGGAGCTGGTGCGACTGGGACACACGACAAACCAACATGAAGGAGACATGCTGCCAGTTAGTCGTGATCACTGGACCTGAACGTTACTTACTGCTTAAAAGCTCTTCATCAAACTCGAGCTACAACCAGGAAGAAGGACAGGAAGACGGACAGGAAGACGGACAGGAAGACGGACAGGATGAAGGACAGGATGAAGGACAGGATGAAGGACAGGAAGAAGGACAGGATGAAGGACAGGAAGACGGACAGGAAGAAGGACAGGATGAAGGACAGGGTGAAGGACAGGATGAAGGACAGGATGAAGGACAGGATGAAGGACAGGATGAAGGACAGGATGAAGGACAGGGTGAAGGACAGGATGAAGGACAGGAAGACGGACAGGATGAAGGACAGGAAGAAGGACAGGATGAAGGACAGGATGAAGGACAGGATGAAGGACAGGATGAAGGACAGGGTGAAGGACAGGATGAAGGACAGGAAGACGGACAGGATGAAGGACAGGAAGAAGGACAGGATGAAGGACAGGATGAAGGACAGGATGAAGGACAGGATGAAGGACAGGGTGAAGGACAGGGTGAAGGACAGGAAGACGGACAGGATGAAGGACAGGAAGAAGGACAGGATGAAGGACAGGATGAAGGACAGGATGAAGGACAGGATGAAAGACAGGAAGACGGACAGCATGAAGGACAGGAAGAAGGACAGGATGAAGGACAGGATGAAGGACAGGATGAAGGACAGGAAGAAGGACAGGATGAAGGACAGGATGAAGGACAGGGTGAAGGACAGGATGAAGGACAGGAAGAAGGACAGGATGAAGGACAGGATGAAGGACAGGAAGACGGACAGAATGAAGGACAGGAAGAAGGACAGGATGAAGGACAGGATGAAAGACAGGAAGACGGACAGCATGAAGGACAGGAAGACGGACAGGATGAAGGACAGGATGAAGGACAGGATGAAGGACAGGAAGACGGACAGGATGAAGGACAGGAAGACGGACAGGAAGACGGACAGGATGAAGGACAGGAAAACGGACAGGATGAAGGACAGGATGAGGACAGGATGAAGGACAGAATGAAGGACAGGAAGAAGGACAGGATGAAGGACAGGATGAGGACAGGATGAAGGACAGGAAGACGGACAGGATGAAGGACAGGATGAAGGACAGGAAGACGGACAGGATGAAGGACAGGATGAAGGACAGGATGAAGGACAGGATGAAGGAGAGGATGAAGGACAGGATGAAGGACAGGAAGACGGACAGGCTACCTCTGTGCGGTCCTCTGCAGTGGAGGTTGTTGGAGTCCATTGGGAAGTCTGGACTGGATTCTGAGGACCAAACACAAAGGATCAGATGTTTAATGAACTGGTTTCTGGACTTTGTGGGTTTTCAGGTGCACAAAAACATTTGAGTGAAAATTAGACGGTTTCCAAAGACCGACTCGGGACAAAGAGAAGGTCAAAGGTCAGACCTCACCTGGATTACACCTGGCCGGGTCCTGGTAGTATGGATCTGCAGAGACACAGAAAACACATCCTCTTGTTTCATACACTGTTCTGGGCAGGTTTTAGAAGAACGAGCCTACCCAGAACACACTTGAAGTATATACTGTACATTCCTTCTGGAAACAGGGAACAATGAACAAGTCTGCTCCGGAGAGGAAAGGTTCCTCTTCCTGGACGCAGCAGGAATAAGAAGAACCACAGGAATGTTTCACTCTGACAGGATGAAGTGGTCCGGTCAGAGTCGTTGTTCACGTTCAGATACGATCGGACGTTAAAACAACACATGAAGAAGAAGAATGGAAGATGTTTTATTTGAATGATTTCTGTGTTTTCTTCTTCTTCGTCTGACGAGCTGTTGTTACCGGCGGCTTCCTCCCTGGTTTGGAACAATGACTGTGAATAAAGATGGATTCCATGACAGCTACCACAAGGGAAACCATAACATTAGGCTGGCCCCCTGGTGGCTGACTGCAGTATAGGTAGTACTCATCCATGTTGGCAGATTGGACATGGACAGAACCCCAAAAAATCAAAGTACACAACATATAAATAAATGTCAAAGATGGTTTCTGTCATTCCAGGTAGTTTTTCTCTCACTGTGCATCAGTTTGGTTTTACGCAGTTATTTGATGATATAAAAACAGGATGTGGCGTCATGATTGACAGCTGAGATTGACTCCTGATTGGTTGGGCTGGTGTATGGGCGGGGCTTCGATACCTCTGTTCCACCCTCTCTGGGAGATAACGTGTTGTCCATCTGTTTCTATATAAAGTCAACTCTTCATGTTCAGTCACCGAGTGTCTTGTACACAGTCGCTCTTACATGACTTTTGTAAGTTATCTCTGCTTTGATCACATGTTAACGTCAGGTGTAAACGAGGACTCATTTACATTCACTCCACTTTGTGACATGAAACACACTCTTCGAGGCTCAGAGAGACTTTAGCGTCTCCGTCTGCTGAACTGAACCGTGGCTGCTGCAGATTTATGTTCCAACAGGAGACAAATGTCTTAAAGCAACATTCAGTCTGGAGTCCTGCTGAAAATCACAGGAACGGCTTCAACCATCCACCCTGACCGAACCTCAGCGAGTCAACAAATCACACCGAGGGAAAATCCCCAAGCCCGCTGAGCCCAGTGGAGCTCGGCAGCTCGCAGATATGTACGTGGGTGTGTCGTTATGGAGGTCGAGAGGATTCTGACCAGGCGTTTACTTTCTCTAACAGGACTCGCTGGTGCAGGCTCTGTTCAGAGGAGCAGAGGACAGGGAGGGTTTCATTGAGTGTAAAACGAGTGGGAGGGGAAATCAAGGAGCTCTTTGAGAAAGTGGCTGGACGTGAAGTCGGAGGCGAAGTGAGTCAGGCTATCTGCTGGAGAGGAAACAAGCTGAGAGGAGAAACATGATGGAAAACACTGAGCGAGCAGAGGAACTGTTTCCTGAAGAGATGAAACCAAACGCTTTTAGAGAAGAAAGAAGAAATAAAGATGAGCTAACGTAATTCAAATCTGAAAGTTTGTGTGATTTTGGTTTTCTATGAAATTGAATCAGAGAATTAAAATAAACCATAATTCACTTGGGATGTTGTAATTTCATGTTTTTTGTATTTGTATGTTTATCATTGATATCAAACACTTCATACATCTTATATGTGGAATTTAAAACATGTTTGATGTGAATATGAGAGCTGCCCTGACCTGGCCCCTCGGCCTTCACGATGGCCTCCGGGGAGATGCAGACGCCGCGGTCGTACAGCGGCAGCTCGCTGCAGGCCAGGCTGTCGGGCCAGCTGTGGTTGTACCGCTTCATCACCGGCTCGCAGCCCGACTTGGCGCGCTCGCACACCGCCTTACAGGGTTTGATGGGCTCGTGCTGGAAGTCGATGGTGCAGATGGGAGCGTACATGGCGCACAGGAAGAAGAGCAGGTCCGGACTGCAGCCAGTACCTGGACACAGGTGGGACACCAGCAGGAAACAACACTTTGAGTTACACTCAACTTTTCTACAAGGAAACAGAAACTGTTATTATACTTGAGTGGAGGTTTTGAGAATGTTTTTCCATTTCTGGACATGTTGGTGGAAACACTGTCTGTGGGCAGCGGTTAGCGTTAGAGACTCGGCCTGTGGGGGAGACGCCCGTCAGCTCCCATCATGCTTTGCTCACTGAAGCATGTCATGGAGTTGTAAAGGGAAAGAATAATTCCGGATGCCCGCTGGTTCTGGAAGTTAAAGTCTTGTTGGTTTTCCCACAGACGGAGTTTCACGATGAAGAACGTGAAACTCTCACCGAGACTCATTGATACAAAAGATTAACAACTGTCTGAGAAAATATCTGCTTCTTCCAAACGCTGAATCCTGTGGACGTCACTTCTGTCTGAAGCTTCATGGATTCAACATTTCACTGTAAGCAACAATAAAGAGGTTTTCAGACATGACCCCAGCAGGACTTATTTCTACATCTTCATCTTCTTCCTCAGCCCCCTAATCGACGGTGCCTTCAGGGACCTTGCTCACACGGGACGTTTGATGACTGCTGCTTCACACCGGACGGGACCAGAAAGAGCTCAGCACAGGTTCTAGTTCGTTCTCCAGTGGACGACTGAGGTTTGGCTGCTCAGCTTCTCAGTGAAGTCACAGAAATGTTCTGAACTTGTGACCGGAGGCTGCCTCCTGCTTTCTGGCCTGCACATCTTTCATTAGAACATTTTTCTGGTTAAAGCTTTTTGCTTTTCCACTTTCTCTCTCCGCTTCTCCGACCTCAGCCGAGCTCAGCGCTCAGCCAAGAACAGAGTCGGCATCACGGTGGAAGCCAATGAGCTTCTTAGATGTGGTTCTACTTTACAGGATCTTTACAGCAAATCTCCGTCCAGCTGCAAACAGTGGATCACTCAGTGGAGCTCATAACTTCACCAACAGTTTAAATTAAATCAAGCTGCAACTAATTTCACTCACTCATAGAAAACAGTCCTTTAAACACGTCTGAGTTTTCATCAAGATCCATGAATTTATTCTTGGGGAAATCTGTGAAAACCTCAGAAAACAGGTTTCCAGCTGAATGTTGGAGATCAACTCTGGTTTTTAATAACTTCAGAGTCTTTTTAACTGATCTCAGTTCAGCTTCACTCTTCAGCTGCAGCTGATTGTGACAGTTTGTGACTCTCAGTCAGTTCTTCTCACGGGAGATGGAACCCACTCAGCAGAGTCACACAGAAGAATGACTCTGACAGCTCACAGTGAAATTCAATGGACACAATGAACTGTGCAATATTTACTCTCCACAGACACAAACACCCAGAACTGATCTGATCCAAGTTTCTAGCTATGTCAAAAATACAGAAACATAACTGGAATTATTCTGCTTCATGAAAATGTTCTGTGAACACTTTAATCCAGAAAACCCACAGAAGTAAATTCATTCTTTTTCTCTCAAATCTCAGAGTATTAAAATAAAAACGACTTGGTCCCCAGAATGAGGGAAGAAGAGAAAAAATGTTTTTATAATGTGGATGAACTTTTAACATTGGGCCTGTGTGTGTGTGTGTGTGTGTGTGTGTGTGTGTGTGTGTGTGTGTGTGTGTGTGTGTGTGTGTGCGTGTGTGTGTGTGTGTGTGTGTCTTTAATGATCAGCTGCCTCAGTCGAGTTGATTTGGTTTTATTACCTTCTGGACTGAATGAAACCATAACCGAGGGTTTGGCAGCAGAGGAGCCGAGCGGCTCGTCCATGATGATCAACTCAGTAACAAACACTTTTCTTTCAGAGTTCGGTTTTGCTCGGTCAGCGTCGGTTCATCTGTCGGTCGCTCCACTTTCCTTCAGATGAATTAACTCAACTGATCCTGGATGAACTGAATTTCGGTTCATTCGTGGTTCCCAGAGGATGAACCCTCCTGGCTCTGGTTAATTCAGACTTGTTCTCTCTAGTTCCATCACCACTGACGAGTTGTAGACGTTGATAGCTTCACAAAGCATCTTAGATTTACAGTGCGATGGGATAATACAGTAACCTGCGCTTGGTCTTTGGTGCTAATGTTAGCGTGCTACTGTTAGCCTGCTCTCGATGAATATGGTAAAGATACCCAATGTGCTAAACATAATCATGTTAGCATGGTCAGTCATGCTAAGGTGGAGCCAGTTAGCCACGAGCATTGCTAACAGCTAGAGATGTTTTATTGAGTTCGGGGAAAAAGTTAAAGATCATATTCTAGTGAAAGAGAAACTTTCTTCCAGCCTCGTCTCTGACGGCTCTGATAACAGTTTCCTTTCCAGACGTTGTCCTGCCAGGAGAGTTTCAGGTCTGTGGTTGTAACTGTCGAGTCCAGAGGACAAAACCATTAATGTTCTGACACGTAAATCAGAGACGAAGAAAAGTTGAACATGAATCTGGAGGAGGAGGAGATGATGAAGATGAATTATGACTCGGTGATACAGCTGTTAGCTCTGCTCAGGCTTTAATGTTTTTCCAGAAGAATGATCACCAGTCATAAATCCTTCTTTTCTTGGGCTTGTTACCATAAATAGATCTGCAGATAATTAAATATGAAAACACTGATTTTTTTGTCCTTCTTCCTGATCACTACATCATGTGGAAACTTTTTGAAGCGTGGAAAAGTCCACCCTGTTTAACATGGAAACCCCCACAGGGCCGAGCTCCAGACTCCTGTGACCCTGGTGACCTCAGGTGCGAGCAGCTCCAGAGGCAGCGGAGGAAACGAAACCATCTCACTCTGTTAGTTCACTGGTTTCAGGAACAAGAGAGTTGTTCTTGGACATTTGTGACGTTCAGACAATCTTCTGCAGTGAAGGTCCCGTGATGTCTCCACAGCTCAGAGGAAACGCTGCAGGGCTGGAGGCCACTCTGTAAGAGTAACACTCGAGTACACTAATCCAAGTACTTTAAACTATACACTCAGACTTATCCACAGTAAATACTTTAAACTATAACGAGAGCAGTCCTTGAAACGACTTGTATGTATACACATGCTCTCATGTGAACCCTGTATTACAGGCACACAGAAATGACAGTAAAAACTTTATGGATTATTTGAGGCTTTGTTCACATCGATGTTTTCATTTCAAAAAGGATCTCTAAGTTATGATCTCTGACCACACTAACACAGCTGAGAACACATGTCACATGATTCAGTGTCTGGAAAACTAAAGAGTCGATGTTTAACTGTGCTAATTTAACCAAATTAATTCAAATGGAGTTTTATTAATATTCATCAGTATTTGAACACCTGTGTTAAACAAACCCTGAAGCTTTTTCTAGCAAACTAGAACAAATTCCTGGGAAACACCGAGATGCCAGCTCCTGAGCGCAGAGCGACCTCGCTCCTGTTCTGAGTCTTTACCATCAGTTGCTGGTTAATTATGTAATAAAGCTTGTAAATAAATGGTAAGGACAGAAACAGCTGGAGTTTGTATTTTCAACATCTTCCTTAACTAGTTTATATAAGTGACGGAAACCTTCTGGAGCCGAGCTGCATTTAACTCGTCCCGACTCCACCAGCCAATGTTTTTCTTTTCTCTTCTTGAATAGTGTAATCAGAGCGAAGGTTCTCACAGAAAGTTTCCATGCTCGCTGAGTGAAGTGATGGTTGAAGTTTCCTGTGGCTCGGTCGGAGCAGATCCAGAGATTTGATCCAGAGGTGCGGTGGAGCACGCCCACCTCGCGTCAGGGGGATTGACCACATACCTTCTCAGAAATAGCCACAGTCTCGGGGCAGATGTGGCAGCCGTGCTACAGCCGCTCATGTTCAGAAGTGGTTCAAATGAGAACTGGATCAAACATCCTCATCAATCTATTGTACTTAACGTCTCATGCACAAGTTTATTATAAATGCTAAAAAAACATTATTTTCTTTGGCCACAACAGAACTTTCATTCAACCATAAATGAGACAGCTTGATTTCATGTCTCTCTACTTAGATGCTGCAGATCCGTTATAACTGATTCACTAAAGGAGAATTTTCTTTTGCATTTGATCACAAATCCAACAAACTCAAATCGAATGAAATACTCAACAACAAATGTTGTTGGATCTACAGATAATTCTTGTAAATCACAGCGTAACCTCATGGCTGCAGAGCGAGTTCAAGTCAGGTTCAAGACATTCGAATCTGAAAGTTATGTGGTTTTGAATTTGTCTGGAGGAGATTAGAGTTGAGTTTGTTTCTCTCAGCAGTGAAAGATATTTGATTTGATTTTCTGCAGCGACTCAAGCTGAGGTTCTGAAACCTGAGCTTGAGTCTGAATAATTCAGAGCTTCACGGTGAACAAAGACGTCCTCATGAAAACTGGGGCCTGGTTTGTTCTGGTGATGATTCAGAGGAACAGAGGAACCATCTCTGAAACTACAGTAAATATATATATTCATACTTTCTTTGTTCAAATGATCTCTTGTTATTGAACCAATTCTGTTCACGTTTGAGTGTTTGATGCAGAAGCTGAATTGTCAGTTTCATCGTCTCTATAGAATATGACACGCCCACTGATGTCATCATAAAGTTTCTCCCTCTTTTTATTACTGATGCTTGATATTTAAAGCTCCCCCTGTTTCTCCAGCTCCTCTTCTTTCTGTCTTAGGTTCATTCCCTTCATCTCTTTCTTTCAAGAAAAGCAGGGATTCCAGTCGTCTGAGGATCTGATGATCGTTTTGATTCATTGTTTAGTTTGTAAAACATCTCAAACGTCTGGAATCACAGTCGCGTGAAAGTTTTACATTTCTCAATATTCTGTTTTTAATTTGATGAAACAGAGAAATGCAGCAAAACATGAAATCTGAGAAGATGCAACATTGAAATATTAAGAATATTTTACTAATTGACAGTGATCATTGAAACAGTTGCTGATTCATTTTGATTTTTAAATCACTCCATCAAATTTAAACTTATATGTTTTGGACGTCATTAATATAATTGTGGTTGTCTTTATCAATGTGGAAGAGGCAGTTTAATTACATCATTAGCTAATTAACAAAGAACACTTTCACACATTTATATTTAGGAAACTCAAACCAACTAATTCCGTGCTTAACAAAATACTTATTTATACTTTTTACTGAGGCTACTTATTCTTAATGATTTATCGATCCAGAGTTTGATGATAATTTTACATTTAACAGATTATACGTCACATTTGTGTCATTAAACATAAAGTTAAATAAAAACAACAAATGACACTGACATAGATAAATATATTAATATAATCTGTCAGTTAATTCCAGAGTCCATCAGGGACTGTGTAATTACAGAGGTCACTCACCCAGCAGCCCCTCGAACTGCTCGATGGCCAGCACCGCGTTGTCCTGGGTGCTGTGGTGGAGGTGGTTCGGCATCTTCGTCATGTTCCAGGGCATCGACCGGCACAGCGGGATTCGAACCGACTCACAGGACGCGGCGCGGACCGCAGCCGGCCACAGAGCACAGGAGGCGGCCAGCAGAGTCACGGAGAGTCCCGGGGAGAACATGACGGAGCTCCGGTCTCAGATAGATCCAACCGGGAGTCCGAGAGAGAGACTCTATAAGATGGGGTGGGGAGAGAGAGAGAGAGGGGGGCAGAGAGAGAGAGAGAGAGAGAGAGAGAGAGAGAGAGAGAGAGAGAGGGGCAGAGAGAGAGAGAGGGAGAGAGAGGGGCAGAGAGAGGGAGAGACTATAACATGGGGGGAGAAAGAGAGAGAGAGAGGGAGAGAGAGAGAGAGACTCTATAACATGGGGGAGAGAGAGAGAGAGAGAGACACTATAACATGGGGGAGAGAGAGAGAGAGCTGACTTTAATGGCTTATTCACACTTTCACCTCCTCCTCCTTTCCCTTATTCTCTCCCTCTATCTCTCCTTCTCTCCTCTTGCTTCTCCTCTATCCTTTCCTCTCTCCTTCTCTCCCCCCCCCGCTCCTCCTCTCTCCCTCCTTCTCCTCCTCATCCCTCCTTCAGATAGATTCCTTTTAGATGAAAAGTCAACAGAAGTAAATCTGCCAGAATCTCACAGATGTGTGTTTCATTACATCTCATGAAATCACATTCATACAACACAGTTACAGTTACTACAAGTAAGTACTCGAGTATTATCAGTACTTTGGATTTGGGGATATTGTGTTATTGTAATAAACAAAAGAGAATGGATTCTATCCTCTTCTTCAATGTTATAAAGTCTTGTTATTTGAACGTCTTCCTCCCTTCGTCCAGAGATGAAGACAAAACATCCAGAAACAACTTCCTGATGACATCATGTGGAGCCAGCTGCTTCTTCAACGTTAGATGTCTGACGCTTTCTGGAACCATGTCAATCAATCAATCAATCAATCAATCAATCAATCAATCAATCAATCAATCAATCAATCAATCAATCAATCAATCAATCACATGTTATTCGTCTCACAGATGTTAACAAGGATCAACTTCCTCGGTTCTTAACTCAACAAGAGTCAAACTGAAAGTTAGTGATCAGTGATAAACTCAGTCCCATGTGAGGATCCTCTCCCAGGACACACACAGATGCTGCTGGAACTAAACACAACACAACAACACAACAACACAACAACACAACAACACAACAACACAACAACACAACAACAAAACAACACAACAACACATCAACACATCAACACAACAGCACAACAACACAACAACACAACAACACATCAACACATCAACACAACAGCACAACAACACAACAACACAACAACACAACAACACAACAACACATCAACACAACAACACATCAACACAACAACACATCAACACATCAACACAACAGCACAACAACACAACAACACAACAACACATCAACACATCAACACATCAATACAACAACACAACACATCAACACAACAACACAACAACACAACAACACATCAACACATCAACACAACAACACAACAACACATCAACACAACAACACAACAACAGGATTCACTACATGAGAAAAGCCAGTTCCTGTGATCGCTGCACAAACACAATGAATCCTGGGATATGTTGGAGTCTGAGTTCCTGCAGAGAGCATCTGATTCTACAGTGTCACGTGAAGGCTCCTGATTGGTCCACACGATGAGGTTCACCTGCTGAATAACATTAAACTGGACACTACATCTCCCAGCATGCCCTGCAGGAGCCTTTGTGTCTGCATCTGATGGTAAAACAGCTTAAATCAATTTCAAAGTTCAACCAGTGAACAAAGGTGTGAACCAATCAGTGAGCGGACAGCTCGTGATGTCACTGTTTCTCTGGCAGATGTTGACCTCTGACCCCGGCGAGCGTGTTGCATTAGCAGATCCGTTATTGGTCCATTAGAGCTGAATGTGATGCTGCAAAAAACAACTGTGTGTGTGTGTGTGTGTGTGTGTGTGTGTGTGTGTGTGTGTGTGTGTGTGTGTGTGTGACAGCAGTAATGGTTGTCAGATGTTGGAGGAGCTTCCCATGTTAGGGTTGAGTTCCAGCCAAATCACACACACAAACACACACACACACACACACACACACATACACACACACACACACACACACACAAACACAAACACACACACACAAAAACACACACACTGGGTTTTCTGACTCATGGATCAACATGCAGAAAACTGAGTCAGCACTTTTTCCTCCATCCCTCCTTCCTTTCGTTCTCTCCATTCTCATGATTTAATCTCTGTGAGTGTGTTTGTGTTTCTGATGTAAAAAACCTCTTGGCAGGAAAATCCTCTTGTCACACGCACCCACACACACACACACACACCCACACACACAGACCCGCACATACCTTTTTAATTTGGTCATTTCTGGGGAACAGTATATCAATTTACCGTAACCACTACCTAACGAGCTACACTCACACCACAACCTGAACTGACCTCTGACCAGTTCCCAGTAAGAGTGAACACTCTGTCGTCCAGGTCGGGGTGTCTTCACAAAGTGAACACAACCAGGTCCAGCTGCCTGACCCACTTCACAACACAACCCGTTAACTAAACCTTTCTCTTAACCTTCACTTAGTTATGCGCCTTGCTGCCTGACCCTCTGGTTTCTGTGGGACCTCGTTGTGTTTGGTGGGTTTTATATCACGTGTTTGAATCTCTCTGAAACATTTATTTTGAAAAGTAACTAAAATCTTTACAGACTCTTATTCTCCATCTCCTTGTTTCCTCTTTCCTCTCCTTGTTTCCTTGTTTCCTTCCTTCTCCTCGTCTCTCCCAGAGAAACAAATACACTTCTCCAGAAACCTGACCCCCCCACCTCTCTCTCTCTCTCTCTCTCTCTCTCTCTCTCTCCCTCTCCCCCCCCCCTCTCTCTCTCTCTCCCTCTCTCCCCCCCCCCTCTCTCTCTCTCTCTCTCTCTCTCTCTCTCCCTCTCTCTCTCTGTGTGTGGAAATATTCGTGGAAACTGTCAGAATCTTATCCAACATAAATAAGAGTCCAGCTGTACATACACACAGACACACACACACAGACACCCATACACACACGCACACACACACACATACACATACAGACACACACACACAAACACATACACACACAGACACACACACAAGGACACACACACTCAGTTTAATCCCTCTCGTTAATTAACAGAGATTAACACAGAATAATGTGAGATGATTAATTAGTTTAATCAGCTGCAGTTTGGTCACCAGCTGATTGAAGCTGGGGTGTAGCGCCATCTAGTGGATGGAACAGGAACAACGTCAACTAACAGTAATCCCAGTCAGACTTTATCTCACTAAACCTTTAGAAGTTTAACACAGATGTCAAAAAAATCCTTATTCAAAATTAAACATTGGAAATAAATATTGTGTTCAAAGTGTGTAAACTGTTTTATAATCGATTGTTCTACTTTAACCCTTTTTACTCATTTCTGCAGTTCTGTACCGGTTGCTATTTGTTTGTGAACAAGCTTTCACAAAAAGGACTAAATGGAACCTGGTGGGTGAGGAAGCAGCTCATTGAGGTTTGGTGTGGATCTGGATCAGAGGGGTGTGTATGTAGGGGAGGATGTGTCACTGCTCTGTAGCTTCACTGACGGACTGACTGACTGACTGACTGACTGACGGACTGACTGACTGACTGACTGACTGACGGACAGACTGACGGACTGACTGACGGACAGGAGGCCGGCTTCATGTTACACAGCAGCAGTGTTTCCCCTCCAGCAGAGTCGCTCCAGTTCACAGTTCAGCCTCTCACCTGAGGAACAGACGACACTGCAGCTGCAGCACTGGACTCGTTCTGGACCCGGTTCTGTTTCGTTGGCTGAGTCTTTATCTTTAACCAGGACTGGACTGGATCTCCTCCTCGCTCTGGTTCCTGGTGTTTACACTGGACGAACTGTCCTCAGCTGAACCGGAGTCGGACCAGAACTGAACATCTGAACAAACAGGTTTTTATCACGACAGCAAAACCTCGATCAAGAGAAAAACTTTGATTTTATGAGTGAAATACTATAAACTCTTCTTTATGGACACTTTGAGTGACACTTATTATATTCATATACTTTGACCTGCATGCTTTTGCTGCTTGATTTGTTAAGAATTCAAACATCCAGTTTCTCTTTAGCTGGTGTTTTGAACATGACCATGTGATTCCTGCAGGGAAACTTATCAAATTTCAACTAGAAGAATGAATTAAATAATTTCATCGGAAGTTAACTTCAAGTAAAGAGAACTGGCTGGATTCACATGAAACTGGATTCA
>CM076727.1:21909110-21966610 GCA_038501795.1 Pseudopleuronectes americanus
GCAAAAACCAGAATGTTCAAAACCAATAAAATGTCAGTGACAGAAGTGAAAATGTTTCTCTAACTTCTTTTTTATTATATTGGGTACGAAACAACATATAAAATCACTTTGTCATTAAAAAGGTGAATTAGCAGGAAACTGAAAACCTGATGTAGAGAGTTAGATTCAACCAGAACCTCAGAAGAGACATTTCAGACCCAACAAGCAATGATGGTTATTCTGGATTAAATTATAATGAACAGAAAAGGGTCCTCACTCCGCCTGAGAGAGAGAGAGAGAGAGAGAGAGAGAGAGAGAGAGAGAGAGAGAGAGAGAGAGAGAGATAGAGGGGGAGAGAGAGAGAGAGAGATAGAGAGAGAGAGAGAGAGAGAGAGAGAGAGAGAGAGCATCAGTCTTGGAGCTGTAGCATGTGGCTGAGAGCAGAAGGAGGATGTTTCTCTATCAGGTGTAAAATCACTTAGGTACAGAGTACTGCGTCTCCTTCCTCCTCCTCCTCCTCCTCCTCTTCCTCCTCCTCCTCCTCCTCCTCCTCCTCCTCCTCCTCCTCCTCCTCCTCCTCCTCCTGGGGCTCCTGCTGGCGATGGGCTCCTTCTGCACGGCTCTGGACAGGACGACGGCGGTGGTGACAGTGACGCCACGTGAGGAGACGACAGTTCAGACAGAGACAGGTCAGCTGTTCAGTTCAGTTTGTTTTCTGATGTTGTCATTCATGCTCTTATTGTTTAGGTGTTTGATCATGTGATGTGTAACCATCAACTAGTTCTATTGTAGGTTTAGATATTTTATTGTGTATCTTTTGTACAAAGTGGATATTGTATTTAATAATGAATCCAGAACAGATCTATCTGTATCTGAAGTAATGTCTGGTAAAATGAAACAAAACAAAATACTAATCTGAAAGAGTGATTATGGGATGTTGGAACTTCATTATAAAAATAATCGATATGATGATTGATGTTTATTAGAGTAAAGTTTGTCTGTGCTCAGCTTCAGTTTAACACGTGTAGGTTCTGTATCTGCATGACATCACAACAAGTTCAGAGCCAATCACAGCACAGTATGAAGCACAAATTTAATATATATTTAACAAATATTTGCATTATAACAGATTCAGGATTTTTGTGGAGAAAAAGTAAATTAAATGATTCAGTTGAAAATCAGCTCGGACACGAACTAGAACTTGGAACTGAATGATTTCTAGTTTGTCATAAAACAAGCGAAGCAGAGATTTCTGTTCAGCTTCCGTCTGACGGAGCTTTAAAAAACAAACATGTCTCTCAGCTCTGCTCCGGTTTGTCTACTTGTTGCTCAAAAGCCTTTTGAAAAACAAAGGAGCTGAATATTAATGAAACACACACACACACACACACACACACACACACACACACACACAAACTCCTCCAGTCGCCCACGCGGTCATCTTTAATTGTCTCTTCAGTGTCGATGCTGATTATGAAGAACCGTTAAACAGTTAGTTGGTCCACCGGCCAATCAGACGGTCCGTATGTTGTCATGAGGGTTTGTTTATGAGCATGAGAGCCGCTGTGCTGACAACATGGAGACACATGGACAGTGACACACTAACACACTCATGAACACACACTTTGACGCCTGTCTTCATTCTGTCCAAACACAGGTTGTGGTTTCACTCGTCTGTTTGATTATCGGAGCGTCTGCTCTGTTCTCGACTGTTTAGTCTTTAATGGTGTTTTATCTCTTCTATAGTTTATAGATCTGGATCTAAGTCTCTTCTGCTCCAAATGAAGCAGTTAAAACCAAATCAAATATAAAAAAGTCTTAATTATTAACTGTACCATTATAGACCAAATATAGACAAGACGTTACGTAGTTCTGTTTATAAAACAAATGTTTCATCTAATCATATTTATTGGAATCTTTTCAAAACACACAAAATAGAAGTAAAATCAGAAGTTAAATACTTTGTGCAGTTTTCCATGTCCTGGTCTCAATCCGGCCCAGTTTCTCCTCGCAGTCTTTTCAAGCTTCATCTATTTTTAGGCCTGACGTCTTTTGCAGTTTTGGGGGGAGGGTCAGTTTGTGAAGGAACAGCCTCAGAGGAGCAGGAGCAGTGAAACGACTCAGCAGGTTGTGTCAGAGAGAAAAGAATCACTTTTAGAAACTGTCCAAAGTGACCTTTAACTCCCTGTGTTATTGTTCTTATCCATCAGCCTCAGTAAAGTGAAATCTATAACGAGGCCAAACGAGGTTCCACATAAATCAACTGAGTCTCCGTGACACGATTGATTATTTGTGTTTTCAGAGGGAGATTGAAGATGTGTCTCAGCAGCAGCGATGATGAAAACCTGTCGAATCCTCTGAATCTAGAGAAAAGGATCTTTAAAGCTTCTTGTCATCACCTTAAGCAAAGGAGACACCGAAGCCTCCTTAACGAAGGAAAGGAGAGAAAATGTGTTCAAGTGGTTCGAAAAATACTTTGGAAGTTTTAATTCTAATCATTCAACCCTTAGACTGGAAATAAAGATGGACGACACATTTCATCATCTCTCACTATCCAGAAATGAAGCCACGATATCACATATGAAGGCGGCCATCTTGCTCCAATTCTAGTGATTGTGGAGTGGAGCCATGGTAACAAGGTCACACCCATAGATGTGCTCAACTAATCAGGAGTCACTCTCAGCTGTCAATCATCACGTCTCAGCCCATTTTATATCCTCAAATAACAAATTAAAACCAAACTGATCAGAAGCACCTGAACATCAGTGAGATAAGAACGACCTGAAATGACAAACATTTATTTAACGTCTTTATTGAACTAGAAACCCATCTGCTGACAGGGAGGAGGCGTGGCTTACTTCTTACATCTTTATTTAAAGTCTAACTCGTCCTCTCTCTCTGATAGGTGACACTTTGCAGCCAATCAAATCAGTGATCTGGCTGCAGCACCCAATCAGGAGCAGGTGCAGCATAGGGGGGCGTGTCCGTGGACCTGCCAATCACTGCACTGTGAAGACCGGGTAAGAGACTTAAGATTTAACACTTCAAACATGAATATTTATGTTGCATCGTGGAATTTAGATTGGATCAAAATCTAAAGAGACATGAGAACGAGTGAACACAACAAGGATCTGTGTGAATCCCCCTGAACCAGGATCTGTGTGAAACCCCCTGAACCAGGATCTGTGAGAATCCCCCTGAACCAGGATCTGTGAGAATCCCCCTGAACCAGGATCTGTGTGAATCCCCCTGAACCAGGATCTGTGTGAATCCCCCTGAACCAGGATCTGTGTGAATCCCCCTGAACCAGGATCTGTGTGAAACCCCCTGAACCAGGATCTGTGTGAATCCCCCTGAACCAGGATCTGTGTGAATCCCCCTGAACCAGGATCTGTGTGAATCCCCCTGAACCAGGATCTGTGTGAATCCCCCTGAACCAGGATCTGTGTGAATCCCCCTGAACCAGGATCTGTGTGAATCCCCCTGAACCAGGATCTGTGTCTAATGTTCTGTGAGGTATATTTTTAGAAAATAAATTAAAAGAGTGTGAACATTTATCAGAAACGTCCAGGATCAACATAACAAAGATTTTAATTAACACCATCATCCCAACAGGGGCCTCCAGCCTCCAGGGGGCACCAACACGCTCTGAGTGTGTGTGTGAGGGAGTGTGTGTGCGTGTGTGTCTTTGTGCGAGTGTGTGTGTGTGTGTGAGAGGGACACACTTATGAGTTGTGTCTGAAATCACTCACTATTCTCCACTTCACTTTATAGAGATAATTATATAGAGAACTATACATGAGGTCATTGGTTGATTGGTCACGTAATACAGACGACACACTGACAAACTGACACACTGACAAACCACACACACACACACACACACACACACACACATATACTTCGTAGTCGTATCCAGGCTTCAGGTGTGATCTCAAAGTCCAGACTCATGTCCCCAGGCTTTGTTTACATGGATCTCCTGTGTTGTTTCCCCCTGAATGCAGGAGGACCTGAGGGTTTGTCTTCTATGTCTCCAGCTGGGTGGGAACATCTCAGTTATTGTAGCTACACATCTGGAATCAAACGTAACCACGGACAACAACATATGTGGTTTTTCCAAATGTAGAATAACAGACTCAACTCAGCAGAACCAGGTTTTCATCCTCAGCTTCTGTGGAGAAAAGAAAACTCCATCGGTTTCCTATCGTATGTTGTCACATGTAGTGTCTGAAGTTAGGAGGACAGGGTAACCACAGATGATGAGTGAGTGTGTGTGTGTGTGTGTGTGTGTGTGTGTGTGTGTGTTGGAGTTAGGTCAATCTGCCCTGCTCTACTTTCTGTGTGTGTATATGGTCTGAATAATTCATGGGAAAGAAATTATTAAGTTTTATTTTTCATGTTGTCTTGTTGTGCTTGAGGTGCTGATGCCTTTTACTCACTGACTCCACATCAGAGTTGTCAGCAGACACACAACAGCAGCAGACACACAACAGCAGCAGACACAGTGAAACACACCAGCGTGAAATAAGTGTATTTCTCTCTGACACGCTCTTGTTGGGGCTGAAGTGACCATCACAGCCTCTAGAGGGCGCCAGCAGGACCTCTCTCTGACTGGACCTGCTCTTTGACTGAAGAGGTGACTCTCATTTTCAGGAACATGACATCATCATTGTGTAGAACCCACACACACTCCGATGCAGTGGCGAGCGAGGGACGGACTCACTCCTGCTGCTGGTGTCTGGGCGGAGACTAAAGTTGTGTGTGTTTGAAACTGGGAGGAGGAGGAATCAGGATTCCATCACTCTTAGCAACCGGTGTTGAGTTACCACGGAAACGCTCTGCGATGTTCTCTGCTTCTCCTTTGTCCTCCTCCATCGCTCTCCTCTCCTCCCGCGCTCTCTCTCTCTCCCTCTCACTCCATCCTGTCTTTATTGCTGGTTGACTTCCTCTGTGCGTTGCCACGGCGATGCTCTGGGACATTCAGCTGGATCATTTTGCCGCTGCAGTGCCGGAGTGCGGAGCTGAGCCGGAGGAAGTCAGCTGATCACTTTGTTGACTTGTGGACGCCGTCAGTCTCCTGCTTCTCAACTTATCAGAAACCTGCACCTTGTCCCGTGACCTTTAACCCCTCCGCTCCGCCAGCGGGTCGTGTCAGAGGTCACTGTTTGGTGTTGGCCGTGCTGACAGGTGACATCACAGGAAGTTGAGGGAAGTTTCATCAAACCCTAAATGGGCGTAATCGGCGTCTATGTTTCCAGGCGTGAGTCGGAGTGAGAGACGTCCAGAACACAACTCTACTACCAGCCTGAAGACACCTCCTGCCCCTCCAACTCCTCCTCACCCAGCGCGAGATGAACCAAGAGGCGGAGGAGGCGCAGCTGCCCGAGCAGGAGGAAGTGCCATGTGAAGGGGAGGTGCAACAGGAGCAATACAAGGTGCAGGAGGAGGTGCAGCAGGAGGACGAGATGCAGCAAAAGCAGGACAAGATGCAACAGAGTGAAGTGGTAAAGGAGGACGAGGAGAATGTGGATATGCAGCAGAGTGAAAAGGAGCAGAGGGAGGAGGAGCAGCAGCTTGAGGAGCTGCAGCAAACTGAAGAGGAGGAGGAGGCGCAGACTGAGGAGATGCTCCAGACTGAACAGCAGCACACAGAGCAGGTGCAGCAGCAGCACACAGAGGAGGTTCAGCAGCAGCTTGAGGAGGTGCAGCAGCTTGAGGAGGTGCAGCAGCTTGAGGAGGTGCAGCAGCTTGAGGAGGTGCAGGACTTTGTGGAGGCTGTGGAGCAGAACCTTAACAACCAGGTCCTGATTCGACTGAGAGGAATGTGAGTAAACACAGTCAGCTGGCTGATGATGTCATGTCTCTATTAATAATTAGTGATGCGTTGCAAGGATCAATCTGTTCGATCTGGAATCAACCCGACGACCACGGGGACGGCAACGGCGTGGTGGCACGGTTGCCGTGGTGATGTTGGCATGGACTGAAGATGAGTGACAGAAGTCAGTGGGCGTGCAACATTACTGAGCATGAGAGAGACGTGTGATGACACTGTCAGTTGTTTACCTCAGGATCCACCAAGCGAGCGTCGCAGGAGGAAACACAACATCTGTCTGAACGGCAGCAGAGTTCAAAAAAAGAAAAGCAGCAGGTCTTTTTGTTCTCGTCCTTTGTTGCCATGGCAACGACAGAGCGTTGCGATGCAGCAAAGATAGAGAGATTAGGAGCGAGAGAGAGAGAGAGAGAGAGAGAGAGAGAGAGAGAGAGAGAGAGAGAGAGAGAGAGAGAGAGAGCGAGAGAGAGAGAGGGAGGCAGGGCATGAAGAGGAAGCCAGCAGAGCAGATGTTTGCGTCCTGCAGCTCATCGTGAGATTAAAGTCGACCGACGCCACACGCACATGTATGAAGCTGCAGCTGGTTAGCTTAGCACAAAGACTGGAAACAGAGGGAAACAGCTAGCATGACCCTCTCTGAGGACAGAATCATTAGCATTTTTTAACATCATTATCATGTATACGGTTGTTTGTTTATTCTGTTATTATGTGATTATATGCTTCGGATTATTCTATGGCTCGAATTTAAAACAGCCATAAACAAAGTTTTTCTGATGAGTTTGAGATTTGAGATATTAAATAATGGATCCGTGTCACAGAGGAAGAAACACAACACAGCTGTTCACAGCAGGAAGTTCTACTATCGATCTGTCGTTTGCGTTTGTCTCTTCGTCATATGACACTTTGAATATCAAGTTCGTATTCATTAAATTTTTTGCCATGACACAATTGAGTGTTTCCCACAGAGTTTATTTAATCTATGGTGGTTACAGTGGTGGAAGTGCACGTGAAGAAAGCTGGCTCTCACGCACAGTAGATTCAGAGTGACATGTTCACAGACTATGAGTGGGACTCGAACCCTCAGCCCTCAGCACAATGTGGTGGAGCCCACTCTCCTGAGAGGGAAGATAAGAGAAGATCAACGTCTGGCTGGTGAAGTGGATCTCAGCCTCAAACTCAGCCAGTACGTCTCAGTCCTTCTGTTTCCAGATGCTCCGACTCGTCCTGACTCAGGAGTCCAGCACACATTCTGCAGCAACGAGCACTGTCATCATTAAAACGCTCTTTGCTTGTAATTAAGTGAATTTGTAAAGAAACATGAAGTGTTGAGTTTAACTTGGAACATGTTTACATCTCATAACTCAATCGTAAAAAATACTAAAACGTATTTGTACGATTGCATCAGTCGTCCTCAAGTGGCCTCGTTCATCAAGTCGCCTGCAGACGGAATCATGAGCAGTTTGATTTAATGAACGTTCCTCACATCAGTCCATGCCTGTTGGCAGCTCTTCCTCTGTTTGACACTACTTGATTTGCAGCATCTTGTTCAGTAACTAGTTGGAAACAGAACGAATTGACCAGCAGGAGTTGAAGTGTTGGTCGAGGGAGTCGACGCCAAGAGAAGTGTCTGGTTTTTGCCGGATCCTGTAATAAACATTGGCACGTGGATGTGTTATCTGTCAGAAGAGATTCACCCAGAGACACACACTGAAGGTGTAAGAATAAAAACACTGAATTCAACAAGTAGCTGAACAGAAATAACTGAGGTCCGACCTCCTCTCACGTCTGAGATCACAGCATCTCTGTTTTGATTTCATTGACTCAGTTTAAGAGAAGTCTTATTCTTTTTTTAAACAGATTTTCAGAGAAGTTTTGTCATAAAAAGTTTATTGTTGAATTAGATGCTTCACCTTCATTTAATCACCTTCAATGAGGTGATCAAAGCAGAATTATTATACACATATTACATGTTTCACACAGCATCATACTGAACGTCCTGGGAGAGGATCCCTGCTGAGACGTCTCTGTTCTTTCCTCTTGTTCAGCCCCATGGGACAAACTGAGATTTGTGAATATGAACTTTACCAATTCAATTTGATTATTTAGATCAGTTCATTCTCAATAGAAGGGATATCACACTGCGCACTCTTCTCTCTCGCCCTTTTCTCCTTCTCTCCCTCTCTCTCTTCGATCTCTCTCTCTCTCTCTCTCTCTCTCTCTCTCTCTTCGATCTCTCTCTCTCTCTCCCTCTCTCTCCCTCTCTCTCTTCTCTCTCTTCTCTCTCTCTGTCTCTCTCTCTCTCTTCTCTCCCTCTCTTCTTCTCTTCTCTCTCTCTGTCTCTCTCTCTCTCTCTCTCTCTCTCTCTCTCTCTCTCTCATCTCTCTCTCTCTCTCTCCCTCCTCTTCTCTCTCTTCTCTCTTCTCTCTCTCTCTTCTCTCTCTCTCTCTCTCTGACCTGACAGGACCTTTGTATGAATGGGAATCGGCCGGTACCTGTGCTGCCTCCTGAGAAGTAGATCTTTTCTAGAGGTCGACCTTCATGCAGCACATACACAGCAGCAGAACCACATGTTCTCCAGTGACACGTGATGTCACCACATTCAAAATGTATGAGCAGCATTTCTGAGCATTTTCCAATATCAAATTATTGTAGCATCAATTTTGTCTGCCCTGGAGAAATGTGCCTGATGAGGCAGAACGACGTCTGAAGCGTTTGGCGAGCGAGCGACCGGCAAGAGAAGCAGCTCAGCAAATTGATCATGTTCATTATTCTGTAGAAGAATTCTCATCACGAAATAAGCAGTTTCACATTGTGTGTGTGTGTGTGTGTGTGTGTGTGTGTGTGTGTGTTGAGTGTCTTCATGTCCAGATTGATCGTTTTGTGATGAAAGATACGATCCGTAATCTTCAGATCAACATTAAACGTCTGTGATGTTCGGGGGGGAAACAAACAAGTCTTTTTTTCATCACCTCTAGTTTCCATGGTTACAGCCGAGTACTTTGATGCAGCAAACTCTGCTGATGATAATGAAAAAGAGAAAAGGGGACGGGACAGCTTTTTTTTAACCCTAACCCTATGTAATGATAAGTATTTAATTAAATTCATTTTGAATTAACCTCACTTTTTTGATTTATAGCCGTGGAGTGTTGACTGTTTTCTGAAGCAGTAAATAGAAAATATATCAGCTGAAACGCTCCAGTTACTTTAATAAGAGCACAATACAAGGCAGGTCAGGAGTTATTTTTATGTCCAGTCAGCTGAAAATGTGTTAAAATTAAACACTGTGGAAACCAGTGTGTGTGAGTGTCTGTGTGTGTGTGTGTGTGTGTGTGTGTGTGTGTGTCTGTGCTGCAGATGGTTTATCATCACACAGATTCATTTTAATGGATGCTCTGCTCTTCCTCTGGGCCGTCACGTAGGCGGTGTAGATGGAGTTAACTTCTAGAAGAGTGTGAAACATCCTGTGGTGCTGCATCGCAAACAAGAGTCACACAGAGAAGAGATGCTTCTAAGAATAATTCATATTTCACATGAAGATAACGTGTGAGGTGAACGGACACCACAGAGTCATCAGGATGTGAGGTGACTCAGTCCAACTACCTCTTCCTCACCTGTCGCCGCTGCAGCCTCCTCTTCTCTGGAGGAGGAGCACGAGGCTGCAGCCTCCTCTTCTCTGGAGGAGGAGCACGAGGCTGCAGCCTCCTCTTCTCTGGAGGAGGAGCACGAGGCTGCAGCCTCCTCTTCTCTGGAGGAGGAGCACGATGCTGCAGCCTCCTCTTCTCTGGAGGAGGAGCACGATGCTGCAGCCTCCTCTTCTCTGGAGGAGGAGCACGAGGCTGCAGCCTCCTCTTCTCTGGAGGAGGAGCACGATGCTGCAGCCTCCTCTTCTCTGGAGGAGGAGCACGAGGCTGCAGCCTCCTCTTCTCTGGAGGAGGAGCACGATGCTGCAGCCTCCTCTTCTCTGGAGGAGGAGCACGATGCTGCAGCCTCCTCTTCTCTGGAGGAGGAGCACGATGCTGCAGCCTCCTCTTCTCTGGAGGAGGAGCACGATGCTGCAGCCTCCTCTTCTCTGGAGGAGGAGCACGAGGCTGCAGCCTCCTCTTCTCTGGAGGAGGAGCACGAGGCTGCAGCCTCCTCTTCTCTGGAGGAGGAGCACGAGGCTGCAGCCTCCTCTTCTCTGGAGGAGGAGCACGAGGCTGCAGCCTCCTCTTCTCTGGAGGAGGAGCACGAGGCTGCAGCCTCCTCTTCTCTGGAGGAGGAGCACGAGGCTGCAGCCTCCTCTTCTCTGGAGGAGGAGCACGAATGAATTTGTTATTTCCCATGTTGGCACTGTGGGATCTTTAGATCTTTAGGTGGAAAGAGGTGTGATCTCAGCTTCCTCTCCTGCGTCACCCGTCACCACAGATGTACATACATAAACATGATGGCTCCCACAAGTGAAGCCAAACGCTCCCTGGTGGCCGGCTGCTCTATAGGTTATGAAACCCGCCCCCTCCGTGTTGGCAGATGGGACACGGACTGACAGCTTGAAGCTCCTGAGAACTGAACGGCATCATGTGATCTGTTCATTTGACTGACTCTTCTGTTTTGTTTTTGTTTACAGGCAGAAATACAAAAGTACCTCACAGAGGTAAGACACACACACTCACACACACACACACACACACACACACAGACACACACAGACACACACACACACACACACACAGACAAGAAGCTCTCAGTCTGAAGTAGACGACTGAAGAGGCTCTCACTCCTACACACACCTGGTCTGTCTGTCTGTCTGTCTGTCTGTCTGTCTGTCTGTCTGTCTGTCTGTCTGTCTGTCTGTCTGTCTGTCTGTCTGTCTGTCTGTCTGTCTGTCTGTCTGTCTGCCTGTCTGTCTGTCTGTCTGTCTGTCTGTCTGTCTGTCTGTCTGTCTGTCTGTCTGTCTGTCGACTCGTTCACAGCAGCATCAGATCCTCCTCGTGGCTCAGGTGTGCAGCAGACACACACAGGAAGTGACCTGTTACCTCTGCTGCAGAGGTCATGTGATCATGTTTACATCACCTGACACGTCGTCAGCTCTGATCACCACGAACTCTCTTCACATTTCCGTCTGTGTGAACGTGTGTGTCAGCACTTCTTCACCAGAGATCTTTGTCTTAGTTTCTTCATGTTTGTGTCCCATGTTAGAAGCACTGGGAATTCTAATGAAAATTAAAAGCTTGAATCTCTGCCGTCTTGGATCATTTACCCCCCCGTCCCCCCGTCTTCGCCCATTCTGACTCCAGCTGTAACCATGGCAACTGAAACAGATTTCATCCAGTTTACGAGAGGATGTTTGGTTGCCATGACGATGGCAGGATGCCTGGCTGCAGCAGAGTCTTTATGTCTCCCAGCAGTCGTCTCCTCCGCTGTCCTGCAGCAGCAGTAAACATCTGTCCTCCCTCTGTCTGTGCTTCATCCCTCCATCCTGTATGGAGCAGGACCCTGTGGGGGGGGGGTCTCTGGGGTCCTGAATCCAGCCTCACACCCACTCTACATATCTTCATATATATTGAGATACATATCCTTATATATCCCAGATTTGCGTCGTAGAGGAGCTGGAGGATCAAGTTGAATCTAGCGTTCAGGACAGGACTTTGATAACAGGACATTCAGGTTAAAGACAAAAGACGTGGATTAGAGTGGAGTCAAATCTTCTTCCTTCTCAGAATCAGAACTCTGAACATGCACATGAATCAATTCATGTCTGTCCAGAATAATCCTTCATTAATTTGATTCAAGATAAAAGAGAAAAGAAAGTTCAGAACTTGCCTGAGACTCGTTGGGTTTTTAAGTCTTTTCTTTAGGATCAAACTCAAATCAAATTCAGTGAGAGATTCAAACTGGAACGTCTCTCAGCTGGTTTGACGATTCTTTAAAGAGGGACAGTGTCCACACAACAAGGGGCTGTGAAGAGAGCAGCACCAGCCTGAAGCTGACATGACTCTGATGATCTGAGTCCAGGAGGTTCTGGGTCTGAACGCAGCTGAATCTGTCCTCAATGGAACCATAATGAGTTCTTAATCCTTTCAAAGGTTGGTATTCATTCATTCAGCCATCCTGACATCTCTGTCTGTCTCTGTCTCTCTCTGTGGTCTCTGAAGTGAGATCCCACGGGTCAGGAGACATTTTAATACCAGATGTGAACGGACAAACTTAACACTGTCCATTTGTGATCGTATCTCTCAGGACGGATGTTTAATACCAGGTTTGAACAGGTCCTCTGTGAGATGCGGCTCGGCTAGGGCCTCGGTGAACAGACTGACATGTTGGACGAGGACACAGCTTCTCTTTCCACCAGAGAAATGAATCCAGACTGAATGGACCTGAGATGTTACAGGATTAATATCAAGGACTGAAGCTGATATCCTGCAGGAGGGAGACTGTGGTGATTGACAGGAGGCCGGTTGACATGTGTCCATCTGGAGGAAGCAGATTTCCATGTTCTGGTTGTGTGGTGTGAACGGGACAGCAGCTGTGTGGGAGCAGAGAACTGAGAGTGGGGCGGCCGGCTGTCAGTCAGCCGGTGCATGAAGCCCGACGCCTGCTGCGCTGCTGGAGACACGTTGTAATCTGTAACTTCACCACGTTAAAATCAACCCGACCTGGTAGCTGAGGTGTGTTCCTTCAGAAATCTGTAGTTTAAATCCAGGTTTTCAACTTTCTATCGAAGGAGGATGAAGGATATTAGTCGTTGAACGTCTGGATTTGAAGTCTTCAGAGAACATGAGCAGCAGCTCGACTCGGAGACGACCTGTGTCGGTATCTCCTGTGAAGCTGCTTTATTCTGTGTTTTTACTGGATTGAATCGGTTTTGAGAGGAGGAGACGTCTGAGGAGAATTCAGCTCCTCAACCATCAACACTAAAGGAAGAAGACTACAACTCCCATCATCCCTCGCTGCTTCAACATGACAACAAGCTGTCTCTTCTGTGTGTTCCATGTGAGAGTGAAACCATCTAGCACCGCTCATCATCATCATCATGAACTAAAATAGATCCAGAGAAGAAGTAGTTCTCATTCATGAGCCACTTACCATTCTCATTCATATTTCAGGTGGAATTCTACTTTGTAAATGGCTCTCGTTAAATCACAGCACTGTGTTGTGTGTCCTCTTATGTAGTGTATGCTAATAACTAGACACGTTTGTGTTGTCAGGCTGAAGGGGGTCCTGGAGCAGATGGACCGCGGCGTGGTGGACCTGCAGGAGCTCCGCAGGAACCTGGAGCTCGCTGCGGCCATGTTGGACGCTGTCTACACCGATGAGACGAAGTAGGATGTGGAAGCAAGTGTAGAAAAGAAATGTCCATCGCGTCCTCCTGTCTGTGACTAACACACGTTTCTCTCTGGCCTGCAGGCGTCTGCTGGACACCGAGGACGAGCTCAGCGACCTGCAGGCGGAGTCAGTGCCCAGCGAGGTACGTGACTGGCTGGCATGCACCTTCACCAGGAAGATGGGCGTGGCCAAGCGTCGACCTGAGGAGAAGCCGAGGTTCAGGAGCATCGTCCACGCAGTGCAGGCTGGGATCTTCGTAGAGAGGTAAACTCTGCTCATGTCAGCTCATGACTTAAACCGACAGGAAGGATTTAGTCTTATCTTAAGAGAATACATTCTGAAAGGACTTAGTGGGGTAAGACATTTCCAGTTTTAACCAAATTATCAGAAAATATAACGAATATGTATCTACATCTCCATCCACTGCTGTTGTGTGAACATTAGCAGTTTGGAGTATGTGGCTCTAATTTGCCAATCAGGCAACAGGGCAGAAAGATGATGTAATTAATAAAGTGTCAATCAAAGCCCAGAAGGAAAACCATGGATGAATGAACGTGATGTTTTTATAATGACCTGATCGTTTATTCATCCAATCACTTTCCACTTTTATTGGTTAACAAACTTTCAACTTCTCTCAAAAATAAAACGTTAAGATGATATTTCAATCGTCTTTTGAGTTTCTGTTATTTCAAGTCCTCGCATATGAGAAGAATCAGCATAGAAGGGCTGTGAAGCGTCCACATCCTTTCAGCCACTTAAATGATTATTTCAAATGTTCAGTCGGTTCAAATCATCAACTTCTTGAAAACATCCGGTCGAGCAGATGTCATCACGAGGTCGCCCGAGAGGTGTGACGATGTCATCGGTGGAGCGAGCTGGAGAACGAGGTCGTGTAAAGGAAACTGAGGTCCAGTGTCATTAGCCTGTAAATGACTCACAGTGATAGAACACTATCAGTTCATCTGCTGCAGCTTAATGACGCATGAAATCAAAAAATATGTGCCGAGCTCTGTGTGTGTTTAGAAGGCGGTTACCGTGGCAACAAACAATCCATCCTGGTCCCAAGCTGTGGTTGAGGGCGGCGGCAGTGGGTCTGGGTGTGAACAGTGTTTATGTACATGCAACTGCACGTATGTGGGGGTCTGTGCATGGTATATTTACTTGTGTGTGTGTGTGTGTCTGTGTGTGTGTGTGACATCAGGATGTACAGACGGACGTCCAACATGGCCGGTCTGACCTACCCGCCCACGGCTTTGACAGCTCTGAAGGTAAAAACTGTTTTGCTGCTGATGTCCCATGAGCAGGAAGTAACATCATAATTGACAGGAAGTGACATCACTGACATAATTGGAAGTATAAATAGTCAAATTGATCAGAGTGTAAAAACAATCATTCACTTAAGGAGGACGACAAGCAAAGACGACTTAATGTAAGAAATGAGGAGCTATAGGAAAGGAAAGAAGGAAGTAGGCATTGACATGATTGAGGAGGCAAGGAAGAAAGAGAAGTGGTAAGGAAAGAGGGAGGAGGAAGAAATGAAGGAAGTGAAGATGGAAAGAAAGTAGGTAGTGAAGGAAACAAGGATATACAGATGGAAGGGGCAGGTATGTCATAACACTTGAACTCTCATTATGACCTAATGAACATATTTAACCATCATTTGATTGGTTAAACAGCTTCAGTGTGAACTAACATCACACTGCCCTCTCCTGGCAGATATACAACATTACACTGAATCAGCTGCTGTTTTTAACTGCTCTGTCTCATGACTTTATTCAGCCAATGAGAAGGTGGCGTTTTATTGGTTGTTTTCCAGGAAGTGGACCAGTGGTCGTTTGATGTGTTTTCCTTCCACGAGGCCACAGGAGACCACGCCCTCAAGTTCATCGTGTATGACCTGCTGACCCGCTACGACCTCATCAACAGGTTCAGGGTACAAACAGCTTCATGTCACTCAAGGCCCCGTCCAATGACAATCCAGTGTTTAACCTCGTTAATGTGTCCATCAGGTGTTTGTTATGTTAGACCAGACACATGATGAGTGTAATAACCAGAACTGTGCTGAACCAATCACAGCTCACCTCTGATAGCCCTCGTTTGTCCGCAGCTTTACGAGATCTATCAGAGGAGACAGCTAGGCTAGCTAAGGTGGCTAACTCTTAGTACTCTGTATCACCTGAAGTACTTGTATCACCTGTAGTACTTGTACTACCTGTACTCCTGTGTTCAGATCCCTGTGCAGGCTCTGGTGCAGTTTGTGGAAGCTCTGGAGAACGGCTACAGCAAACACAAGAACCCCTACCACAACCTGATCCACGCTGCTGATGTCACTCAGACCGCCCACTTCCTGATGCTGCACACTGGACTGATGGTAACACACACACACCCACACACACATACCCCTACACACACACACACACACTTACCTCATCCTGAACTAAAACACTTTAGTGTGTGTTTGCAGCACTGGCTCAGTGAGCTGGAGATCCTTGCGATGGTTTTCGCTGCAGCGATTCACGACTTTGAACACACAGGAACAACCAACAACTTCCACATCCACACCAGGTAACATGAAGACAGATTCTATTATAATTATTATTATTGAAAACAGTTGTCATGGTTACAGCAGGTGCAGTGAATCGAATGCTTTTCTAGGTTCCTCAATGAACTCGGCAGGTTTGAAGTCCATCACATGAGTTGTCGAGAGAATCGAAGGATGGACTGAGATTACTGGAATCATTTTGTAATGTGTGTGTGTGTGTGTGTGTGTGTGTGTGTGTGTGTGTGTGTGTGTGTGTGTGTGTGTGTGTGTGGTGTGTCTGTGTGTGTGTGTGTCAGGTCGGAGGTGGCAATTTTTTACAACGACCGGTCGGTGCTGGAGAACCATCACATCAGCGCCGCCTACAAGCTGATGGCAGAAGAGGACATGAACATCCTGATCAACCTGAACAAGGACGACTGGAGGTTGTCTCACACACAGACACACACAGACACACACACACAGACACACCCACACTGATGAGTTATCACTACCGGCTCAGTGATGGTGACCGATCACTGATGGTGCTGATGGTTGACAGGGAGCTGAGGTCTCTGGTCATAGAGATGGTGATGTCCACAGACATGTCCTGTCACTTCCAGCAGATCAAGACCATGAGGAACACCCTGAGCCAGACTGACAGGTCAGTACTGCTGACGTGACCTTTGACCTCTTATCTGCTTCACTAACGTTTCTCTCAAATCTCTCACCCTGTCTTTCAGTTTACACGCTTCTTTTTCATGTTATTCCCTGTTTTGTTTGTTTTCAAGTCGTTAGGGTTAGGGTTAGAGATGATTGGAGAAAGACGCGTTAATTATCTCTAATAATGATCTCTAATCCAAAGCTCTTTACATGATGCTTCAACATTAATATTCAAACTATTCCGAGTACATGTTTTGAGGCTCTGAGGCCTGCGTTGTGTGGGCCGGTGGAGACAGACTGTGGGAAGCTCGTCCATCTGACCATCAGTGGGAGCTCGGTGTCCTGGTCCGACATAAGGTTCTGCAGGCTGCTGGACCGGACTGGTCTCTGAGTCCCTGTGGGGGTCCCCAGGAACAGAGCTGTCTGTCAGTGGTGTGTGTGTGGGGGGGGTTGCAGCTTGCTTGAGGTTTTGGGGGAAGATGCTGGATCAGCCTGTCGACATGCTGCTCTGCTGCTGCTGTCTGGAAAACCAAGTGATCACCTTTCATACAGGAGAGAGTGTGTGTGTGTGTGTGTGTGTGTGTGTGTGTGTGTGTGGGTGGGTCTGTGTGTGTGTGTGTGTGTGTGTTTCTCACATTTCATCCCATCACACTCATTTTAACTTTGTTCTTTCTCGCTCAGCATCGACAAAGTGAAGGTTCTGTCTCTGATGCTTCACGCTGCCGACATCAGTCATCCGGCCAAAGCCTGGCCGCTGCACCACCGCTGGACCCACAGTCTGATGGAGGAGTTCTTTCAACAGGTGTGTGCACAACACACACGGCAGATTCCTAAACATCGCCCCCTGGTGGATGGCTGCAGTATAAGTCATAACCCCTGCCTCTTCAGGCATATTCAGGCTTCATCTGTCTGCAGTGGGGGGAAGTGGAGATGCATCTTAATTTAAAGTCACTGAAATAGACGATGTTTATCTGCTCTAATGTGAGAGAAATCTACATTCATTGATTCAGCAGTAAAGCAAAGAGGTTTCCTGTTTCCCTTTGTTTCTGTTCCAGGGTGATAAGGAGGTGGATCTGGGTCTGCCCTTCTCTCCTCTCTGTGACCGTAAAGCTACCATGATCGCCCAATCACAGATCGGTAAGAGCCTGAACCGGCCACAGGCAGCCCCACCCCAAAGGGACAGAATATCGTTGGACCTATTTTCAACATGTTTTAATACGTGTCTCACTTTTATATGAGGTCATCAAGCATTAAATGATAAATGGTTAAACTGTGGGAATTTCATCTCTATTGATATTTCACATCACTTTGCGTCAGCTGTGCCCCGACTCCCTGTGTCGTCTCCTCCTCTTCAGCTTCCAGGTGCTTCACTTCCACCCACTGGTTCCTGACCTCAGTAATATTCTCTTTCTTCTTTCACGTCTGTTCATCTCGACCGGTTGAAGGTTTCATCGATTTCATCGTGGAGCCGACCTTCACTGTTCTGATCGACACGACCGAGAAGGTGATTGGACCTTTGATAGACGAGGATAGGAAGGCCAGAGAGAGTGGGACCAGGAGGTCCAGGTACTACTACTACTACTACTACTACCACTACTACTACTACTGCTACTACTTCTGCTACTGCTACTGCTACTACTACTGCTGCTGCTACTAATACTACTACTACTACTGCTACTACTACTACTACTTCTACTACCTACTACTACTGCTACTGCTACTGCTACTGCTACTACTACTACTACTACTACTACTACTGCTACTACTACTACTACTACTACTACTACTACTACTACTGCTACTACTGCTACTACTACTACTACTGCTACTGCTACTGCTACTACTACTACTACTACTACTACTGCTACTGCTACTACTACTACTACTGCTACTACTACTACTACTACTACTACTACTACTACTGCTACCGCTACTGCTACTACTACTACTACTACTACTGCTACTGCTACTACTACTACTACTACTACTACTACTACTGCTACTACTTCTGCTACTGCTACTGCTACTACTACTACTACTACTACTACTACTACTGCTACTACTTCTGCTACTGCTACTGCTACTACTACTACTGCTGCTGCTACTGCTACTACTTCTCTACTACTGCTACTACTACTGCTACTGCTACTGCTACTGCTACTGCTACTACTGCTACTACTACTGCTACTACTACTACTACTACTACTACTACTACTGCTACTACTACTACTACTACTACTACTACTACTACTGCTACCGCTACTGCTACTACTACTACTACTACTGCTACTACCACTGCTGCTGTATGTAAGTTCAGGATTTGATCGTTTCACTTTCAAGCTTTGAACAGATATGAAAGTAGATCAGCATCATTATAAACTATCTGGTTGTCTGAAGAAAATCTAAAGCTACAAACTGAGAACAACAAACACTGTGTCAGTGACACCGACCCTCAGCTCGTGTCTCTGCTCTGTTTCAGTTTAACAGGAAGTGGCTCCGTTACCGTGGAGTCGGTGCAGAGACACAGCAGCAGTCGCCATGGAAACAAGGATGATGGACAGATGGACTTTTCTCTGACCGCAATTGACCTGCAGGTTCTGAGGCTCCACCTCTCAGGCGTCATCACCAGCAACAAGGACCGCTGGAAAGAGCTGTCTGTGCACGGTACACACACACACACACACACACACACACAGAAACACACACACCTACACACACACACACACACACACACAAACACACACACACAGACGCACACACACATACACAGGGCGGTTGTTGAGTGTATTTGTGCACATTAGCAAACGTTAGCATTCTAAACTAAGATGGTTCACGTGAAACATCACGATATTAGAGTTGCAGCATAGCGATGTTAGCATTTAGCTCAGAGCTCCACTGTGCTTAATGTTAGCTGTCATTAGCTTTTTTATCACGTTTCCTTTAATTCATAGATTTAAAATCTTCATGTGTCTGTCGTGCACAGAACTGGCCAATAGGGAGAAAGAGAAACAAGAGGAGGCGGAGTCTAACATCAGCTCAGATGTCCAGTCTGAAGCATCACCCAACCACAGCCCTCCTGACGAACAACCCGCTGACCAATCACAGGAGTCGCCAGATGAAACACGTGACGACCAATCAGCCGACCAGATGCCTGCAGATCACCTGACCTGGAACGGTACAATCACGACACACGCACGTTTGAATTCTCACGTCCTGAACTTTAATTCTCACTGAACTCACCTGTTGCTATGGTAACGCTCTCAGGGGAAGGCGAGGAGAAGGAGGGCGTCGCCGACCAAGTGCCTAAAAACGTCTGATGACGCCTTGCGGCACCTCGCCACTATATCTGGCTGTTGCAGATCACCATGGCAACAGGCGGCGCTGTGCGGTGACGACAGGAGATCGGACTCTTGTGTGTAAACGCAGCGGAGTCAGTGGCCCTCGAACGAGGACCCGACCCCGGCCCCCGGACCTTATGTTTACAACCGACCATGAAACATCACACTCACAGATTCATCAGATAACATGTGGTAACGTGTTGTGGTTTTATTAGAGACTCAGAGGAGCGATGTCTGTGAAATAAAGTGGAAATATCAAAGCTTAATGAAATGAAAATAAAGGTGAAAAGGTGAAACCCAACAATCGTTTAAGAGTTTCCTGTTCGAGCCTCGATGCTCCTGAGACCTGAGTCATGAAGCTGAACACGCGTGTGCTGGAGGATTCCGTACATGTGAAGTTCTGCTCGTTGGTCTGATCTCAGTGATCAGATGTTGTTCTTCTAGCTGCACCTGAATCTGTGAGTCGTCCTCCAGAAGTAAAAGTAGATCTGAAGTAAAAGATCTGAGTCATTTCACTGAATCTGATAAAAACACCAGAGAATAAATCACAAACATCAGAAACTGAACAGAAATAAAACTTCGACAGAAACATAAACTTTCTTGATTCCTGTTGTCCTGAGTATGTACCCTCAGGGTTGAATGCACTTATTGTAAGTCGCTTTGGATAAAAGCGTCAGCTAAATGAAATGTAATGTAAATAAACCCCGTTTCTCATGCAGTGGCTGCACTGTGGAAGAAACACCAGCAGGGGGCAGCACATTGTTGAATTTAGATTCAAACAGATGCAGAAAAAGAAGACGACGCTGAGGAGCCTTTGATTTTAATGTAAAACTTGCTTCCTTTAAATGATTTAATAACTTTGAGATTTGAGAAAATAATATAGTACTTTAAGCAACTGATAATTATTACTAAAAACAATAATCTTATTAAGAAATTGGATGTTGTTGTTTGTGTTTTAAATTAATGTTTCCAGCTCATTTCTATGAATCAATGTCAGTGTGAGGATGTCGATAATAGAGTCTGTTGATATGATGACGTCTTTTTGTGTTAGATAGATAGATAGATAGATAGATAGATAGATAGATAGATAGATTACTTTATTCATCCCTGAAGGGAAATTAAGTCGTCATAGCAGCAGGTACATTTGAATACAATAAAATACAATACAATAGAATAAAATAAAAATATTGAGGTAGAAAGAACAAAAACAGAAACACAAGATAAATAGGTAGATAAGGTTCAGCTGGATTTAGATCACAAGAGTTATAATAATGTCTCTTGTGATCTAAATCCAGCTGAATATTATATATAATAATATAATAATGCTCCTCCTCCTGAGCTCCTCCTCCTGAGCTCCTCCTCCTGAGCTCCTCCTCCTGAGTTCCTCCTCCTGAGCTCCTCTTCCTGAGTTCCTCCTCCTGAGCTCCTCCTCCTGAGCTCCTCCTCCTGAGTTCCTCCTCCTGAGCTCCTCCTCCTGAGTTCCTCCTCCTGAGCTCCTCCTCCTGAGCTCCTCCTCCTGAGCTCCTCCTCCTGAGTTCCTCTTCCTGAGCTCCTCCTCCTGAGCTCCTCCTCCTGAGCGCCTCCTCCTGAGCAACAAAGGTCAAACGGAGTGGTGACAGCCACTGAGTTCAGGCCAACTCATTCTAATTAAGGCCATAACTCTGATTGACAGCTGTGTCAGCAGCTGGCGACGGCTTCACCTTCGCCAACTTAATCAATTGAAGTGGCAGCGACCCAATCACAGGCCGGCCTCAGGTCCTCAGTTCAGTGTTGATTGATTGGTTCAGTTTGGGAAGGAAGCAGCAAACAGGGGGTTTATTTACTTTACTATATAAAGTAGATAATGAAAACTATATCTTATATGTGATCGAGCAGGGTTTCTGATCAGCTACGTGGGCGGAGTCTCCCTATACTTGACTCTGATTGGTTTGTAAACGGGCGTCTTTTTCTTCTTCTACTGTTTAGTTCTACCTCTACTTCCTGTGATTGGTCCAAAAGTCCAAAGTATCCAACAAAGTGTTTTCACTGCAGACCAACAGAGCCTTGGTTCAGCTGGATCCAGACCCACAACTCCCACTAAAACATATAAATGTAGAGATTCATCAGTGTTTAAAGTTTTTAAACAAATGCCAACATCTTAGTGAAGCTTTCCTCGGACAGAGAACTTCACCAAACCTCAAAATACTCTTTTTATTTCCCCCCTGAAGTGAAAGAGGAGAAGGTGTGAACCTGTCGGATTTATAATGTTGGTTCAAACTGAACTCAGGTGGCGTCTGGCTGAGTGGAGATAGAGTTCGTTCAGCTCCAGTGAGCAGACTTCTCTCCTCTGAAAGGACTTTCCCTCTTCACACGGAGACTCAACGATTTGAGCTGAGGAGCAAAGTGTGAACATCTTTTGTTCTTTTATTCAGGAGGAAGCTGTGAAGTCGCTGCAGGAAGAAAACTGTGCGTTTGATCTCCTTCAACATCCAGCGACAAAACACAAAACACATTTTATCTGTGACGCAGACGTTTTCTCTTTATGTTTTTATTTTGGTTTGAAGGAGAAACAACAAGATTTAGACTAAATGTCAGAAAGGTTCAGATTGACAGCACAGAAATTAACATTAAGTAATTTAATCTAATTTAATCTGATCCATCAAGGGGCCTAGTATAGGTGGTGGTTTGGAACTGACGCTAAATGACTGCTCCAACCAGCAGAGGGCACCATCGTACCTGTTAGCATGACATAAGTGTCGTTATATCCAGATATGAAGCCGAAATGTCTTGGATACGAACATCGCCACCTTGTGGATTGATCATGGAGTGAAGCTCGACCAATCAGGAGTCGGTGTCAGCTGTCAATCATGACGTCTCAGCCTTTATATCATCAAATAATTAAAAACCAATCAGAAACAATTGAACAAACATCAGATAAGAATAACCTGAACTGACAGAAACATAATTTACAAACATTTATTAATGTCTACTTTGAATAAGTTTGGTCCAGGTCCCGACTGCTAACATGGAGGAGGCAGGTTTATAGTTAACAATGAGCACGGTTACATGTTCACGAGGCATGGAAGTCGTGTTGTTGTCTCTGTTTGGTTCAGTTGGTTTATAACATCTGCATTTTAATGATTTATGTCATTAACAATGTTTTCATAAGAAGAACATGGAAGTTGTTTCTGTGCAGAAATGATCCAATAATAATATCAATAATAATAATAACTTTATTTGTGTAGCACTGATCTAAACAATTTGACAAAGTGCTTAATAAAATAAAAGCTATTTTAAATTCAGTTGAATTTTAAACAGAACCTTTTCACAATAAGGTCCAGACTTTAAATCCAAAGAGAAACAACAGATCTTCACTCTGATAGATTCTCTTCAGTTCAGGTGATGAACCTAGCTCAGTTAATATCACGACTCACAATCCAATTATTCCGATCCTCAGTGTGGAGCGGCACCTCGCTGATGGGATTAGTCACGCCGCCATCAGCCGGAATAAAGAGCGGAGACACGGAGCGTCCACCACGAGACAGACACTTCATTCACATCCAGCAGATTAATGAGCAGCAGGCGGTCGCTGGTCTCTCATTAGATCTGAGGCTCAAACACAGAAGTGAGATAAAGGAGGAGCCTGACAGTTGGTCTGTGGACGTCAGGGACCGGATTGTTGAGGGGACGGATGCGCACAACAAAAGTGATATTTAATGAGTTTATGCTAAATCTTGCTGTCTGTCGAGGATGGTAAAATCTTTGTGGATGTTTTCAACGACCACAGACGACTCTCGGAGATGATGCAGAATCATCAGTTCTCCAACAAATCACCTGTTGGGTACTTGAGATGGCGTGATTGACAGCTGAGGCTGACTCCTGATTGGTTGAGAAGTGTAAAGGCGGGGCATGGATACTGCTATTCTAAAGTACTGTCGTATAATGAAGTAACCTGGACATTAAATCCAGTAAAATACTTTATTATCTGAATAACGAATACTTTTACTTCTGTTGCTTTAAATACATTTCCTACGTATATTAAGACGTCCAGCTTGTGTTGAATTCATTCCTGAGAATATCGTCCCCGTCCACAGGACTGAAGACAGTGAAGCGTCTCTGAGCTGCTCGTTGTCTCTGTGTCTCTGACGAGTGGACGATGAGGAGCAGCTGGGACGTGATCGATTCTCCAGACACGTCCAAGCGTTTCATTCCAGAGCAGAATGAGGTCTGACTGAAATGCATGATGGGAACAGGCGACATGTTGGTGACACAGGACAGACAGTGAGACATTCAAATGCAACTCGCTCGTCAGTTTTATTCTCAAACTCAAACAGTGGATTTTCATTTTCCTCTTTCATCAAATATTTATTATCTTTGTGCTCCAGTCGGAGATGAGACTCAGAGAAACAGCAGATTGAATGTGTCTGGCTGGCTCATGTAAATTGTGCAGTAAAGTGGATGCAATGAAAACTTGAACTCACAGAATAATAAAATACAATATCATTTATTTCTGACCTGCTGAAACTCTAAAGAGCAAAAATATGAATATTAAGACATTTTACATAAAAATGTGTCCCAGAGGATGTTTCTCATCCACGGATGATGTGTTTGTTTTCCTTCAGGAGGAAACAGATTCTCTCTGAGTCTCTGCTCTTTCTCCTGCAGATTAAGAATGTGAATTCATTTATAATATTTCTATATCTCAGAATCAAGGAGGAAGAGCTGGTGATAACATCTGACAGTGTCTGAACGTACAGCTGCTTCAGGCTGAAGTAAACAGGAGGAGATCTGGGTGTTTGTGGGTTAAGGAGTTCATTGTGCTCTCTATAAAATAATGAAGCCTCCTCCTCCTCCCCCGTGTTAATGTGCAGCCACCCTGAAAGATGGCGACTTGAAGGAGACTCCAAGCAAGAGGAGCGTGTGCTCGTCCCTCAGGTGGATTATTGGCTGCGAGCGGCGAGGAGAGAATATCAATCACCCGGTGGAGGAGTGAATGTTTAATAAGTCGTGTGTTAGTGTGTTTGTGTGTGTGAGAGTCAAACAACACATGCACATCTAGGAAAGAGAAAAGGAACCCGAGGAGAAGCTGGAGGTCGAGGGAGGATTTAAGATCTTTGATGTTGTCACAGCTTCTTCTTCTCTTTCACCAAAACTCGCAGTCTGCTCACGAACGTCTCGTTTCAGCCTCATCGGCGCCACCTGTTGACATCCGTTACATTCGATTATCAACAGAATCACTGACAACAGACTGATGGACAGATGAGAGTTTCAATCAAAGTGCAAAAGACCCAAAACTTTAGAGGAGACGAACTTCCGGAGCTCGGTCGTCGGCACAAAATAAAAACCTGACGTAAACATCATCAAATATTAAAGAAGAAGAAACAGAAACACAGCTGAGTGAACATGAACAAATCTGTCTTCAAATCATTAAATGTTTTATCACGAGTCTCAAATAAAATCTCTCCTCCAGGTTTATCTGGATAACTAAATGTTGCTACGACTTGTTACCTGATGACATCACAGGCCGGTCAGTTCATGACGGACAGGTACGACAGCCAATCATTTAACGTGCAGCCGACTGGCCACGCCCAGTGGCTGAGACCATCAACACGATGTCTCAGAAACGATGACATCACAAACCCTCTTTAACCTCGTGAACGTGTTTTCTTCAGAACAACGTGAGAGAATTATTTTAAATGTTCACTAAGACTCAGATCAGCTGATTAGAATTTGGGTCAAAGGTCACAGTGGCCTCACATAACGTGATCGGCCTCTTGAATGTGATCTTTAATTTGTCTTTGGGTGATTTCTTCCAATTTGACCAGTTTTCACGTTGACCCAAAGATGAACTGATTATATGTCAGAGGTCAAAGGTCAAAATGAACTTATTTATTCATTAATTGAAAGCCACTGCACTGGTTGGTTGAGACAAACGACCACAGGGCCGTGATTCTAGATTCCTTTCAGAATTTTTAGAAACAAATGATCAACCATCACAACTAGACATTAAACATTATATCAGACATCATGAGATGTTATGAATCTGAAAGACAAACACCTCTGCTTCCTTTGCCCTTTGACCTCATTACAAACACTGAACTATGTGAACTTTAAAGTTAATATAAACAAATGGTGCCCATTATTATCATGAAGTTAATTTACAGAAGTAAAGTTTAAACTGTGTGAGCAGCTGCTCTGAGTTCGTCCTCCCTCCTTTGTCTCCTCTCCTTCTCATGAAGCTGGAGAGACGTCTCCGGCCTGCAGCTGAGTCATGAGCCAACCCGCCGCTGGTTCACCGCCATGTCTGCACCGTGGCTGAGGCCGAGCAGCTGATCCTCATCACAGGTTTCCTCTTCTTCTCCCCTGACGACCCTGAAGCTGAGAAGTGAAGCTGCAGTTTAGAGAAACTCATCAGATCCAGAACTTTCTGATGAATCTGTCAAAATGTAATTTACGACCCTAACACTATATCAAAAATGATTGCCTATATCTGTATAATATACACATATAACATGTATATATACTAAAATATATACTATATACATATTTAACTACATCCATTTACTCCGTATATGGATGTATATGCTATAAACTACAACTATATATACACTACAGCACTGCAGCTATGTGGAGTACATGTACATGTATAACAGGTGCATATAAAGTACATGTACATGTGTATATGTTCATGTATGTAAACGTGAGTAGCGGAGCAGTGATGTCACGTCCTCATGGAGCTGGGTCCCGGGGAGGCTCCTCCCTGTTCCCGGTGACATCAGCCTCCTCTCGGCTGCGCTCCTCCAGGAGACTCGCTGGACTCACTCTCTCTCCGGAGCTCGACGGGAACTGCTCGCTCTGCTCCGCGGCGTCTGGCGCTTCCTCCCCGGGCTGAAGAAGAGGGTCTGTCGGTCAGGTAAGATCCGAGCTCCCGCTGCCCATCCTCCAGGGAGAGAGAACTTTTCACACACACACACACACACACACACACACACACACACACACACACACACACACACACACACACACACACACACACACACAGACACACACACACATACACACACGGTTAGTCGACAGCACGGGTTGTCTCTGGTTGTCTCGGGTCGGGATCGGGTTGTCTCGGGTCTGGTCCGGGTTGTCTCGGGTCTGGTCCGGGTTGTCTCGGGTCTGGTCCGGGTTGTCTCGGGTCTGGTCCGGGTTGTCTCGGGTTGTTTTTTCTAACCCGGTTGCTCTGGGGCCGTGGAGCAGAGGCTCCTCTGGGTGGTGAGAGAGACCCGGTGGTTACCATGACAACAGCACATTAAACATTAACATCAGAGAATCCTCATCAACTGGTGGAAGGAGGAGAACATCTGGAAGTTTCCTCTGGAATGTGTCGACCTGTTACTTCAACTTGATTAAACACAGATTCAAACATCATCATGTTAACACTGATCCAGGTTCAGTGTGTTTCATCTGCAGCGTCTGAATTCACCTCCTGATTGTTCTGCTGGCAGGAGATCACAGGGAACATGGGTTTGATCTTTACAGTTTATAATAAAGGATTCATTACTTCAGGCTGCTTTTAATTTCCCACTGGATTAATAAAGTCTCCTTCTATCTATCTAGAGTCAGTTTTCATGAACCAGCTGAAGGAGGTACAAACTATGTGTACTATGACACGGCCTAAGTACAGAGCTTCAAAATACACAGATAAAACTACATCAGAGTATTTGGTCTATAAACAATAAAAAGAAGCATCAGCTGTTTCCATATTCAGAGGCAGCATGTGACCAATGGATGGAACCTTCTGACCAAGCTAACGAGCTAGCTAAGACCAAGCTGCATAAAGTGCAGTGGCTAAAAGTAGCTAACGATGACCTTATCTACTGTGGTAACGTTAATAAATAACATCTGTAGACTGGAGTCAGCTTTATAATCATATTATATATAAATATAATACTTAAGTAGGAAGCAGGCTTATTATTCAGTCACACATCTTTCTGCTACGTTGTGTGACTTCACCTCATGTCTGTCGTTGTGCGACTGTACAGAAGTCGTACCTGCTGGACTGTGAGAAATTACCCAGAATTCCACTTGGGCGTATGAGTCAGTCTGTGGACGTAGTGTCGGTCTGTGCTGCGTGGCTCCGGGTCGAGGGCCCAGGTCTGTGGTTCTGAATGAGCTTCATTGTTTGAATGAATGCATGTGATTTCAGATAAGCCCCTGGTTCCAGCTGATTACAACACGACGTGTGACAGCGAGGCCACGGCTGTGACTGCCAGCTGGTGCCCCGTCAGCTTTACTTGTCAGGGACTGAAGTCGTGTTTATATCAGGAGTGAGTCATCCTAACGACCCCCCCCACCCTCCCTCATGCATGGCATCAGCTGGAGTGTTCACACAGACACACACACTTTCTATCAGTTAGATTAATACACAATGTTTTCCTCCACATCAGGGTTAAACCACTTTATCTTAACTAGCAGCAGGTTGAGCACGTTAGCTGTGAGGCTGGAATCAGGTGTCGCTCGAGACGCCAGGAGAGTCTCAAAGCTCCTTGTGTCTTTGTGTTGTTGAGCTTCACAGTCGAGTCGAAGCCTGATACTCAAACATCACGTTACCTCGAAACGGTTTGTCACTGAAGTGCAATGCACCCTGGGATCTGTGAGGGGAGAAGGATTCACCCGGAGGATCATCTCAGTCTGGTCCTGTAGTCTGTCCACGTCAGACACAGACGAGTCCTCCTGTGGCTCCTGAAGTCAACATCACGTCTCAGTCTGATTTCCTGCAGCAGCTCTGATGAGTCGACTGAATCTCCTTTAATCAACAGTCAATTCAAGAATCAGATCACATGACTGGATCCTGACTGGATCTCTGTTGGACTGCAGGCATCTGTGTGTGTGTGTGTGTGTGTGTATGTGTGAGTATGTGTGTGTGTGTGTCAGTCAAGAGTGTGGGTGGTGATGAGGTTGGGGGATAGGGGTGAGAGTGTGTGTGTGTGTGTGTGTGTTTGTGTAAAGTCATTGTTTTCAGCTTCGTGACATGACTGGTAACAACTGAACCAGTCCAATAAATTCCCTGATAAACGCTCGGAGTGACACTTGAACGTGACCTCTGACCTTCTCTTTGTCGAAAGAGACTGATACGTTTCTAGTTTTTCTTTCTCTCCCTTGTCCTGAATAATGCATGATTTCATCTGGAGCTCAGCATTCCTCACATTCCTCCTCACTCTATCCCTGCAGCTGCTCCACCTGGGTGTTTATATTGTGGAGTAACGGGCTGAATGGAGGCTGGGGGGTGTAGTCTTTTTGTTTGAATGGAGGAAATGAATGAGGAGCTTCATTTGGATGTCATGGTGACATCATGACGGTATCACTAGCAGCATCAGCACCTTCAGGAGCAGTACTTCACAGTACTACAGTACCACATTACTACAGTACTACACAGTACTCCTCTTCTGGTTTAGTCCGTTTGTCTTGAGCCTCAGAGAGAAGCTACAGAAACAAACTCAATACTGAACGTTCCATTTTCTCCAAATCGTAAGAACTGTGAAGATAAGGAACATTTGCATGGTCCAACTGGTCAAAGGTCAACTTGGCTGTGACATCACAGTGTTCTGCACAGACTCTGGACAACTGGACATGTGAGCATCAGACTCCAGTGAAGCTCCAGAGTAGTGACAGTCTGCTGTGTGATGTGATCGAGTCCAGCTTCAGAAGAAGAAGCCACTGAAGCTGCGTGGCTCCGCCTCCTCAGGACCTCAGAGGCTGCAGCTCTGTGTCCTCACACTCGAGGCTGCAGCTCTGTTGACTCAGTGTGAGTCTGTTTGTGTTCATCTCTGGTTCCCCTGCTGCCTGAGCACATGAGAGGGAGGAGTCTGAGCGAGAGGGAGGAGTCTGGACGAGAGGGAGGAGTCTGACGAGAGGGAGAAGTCTGGACGAGAGGGAGGAGTCTGAACGAGAGGGAGGAGTCTGGACGAGAGGGAACAGTCTGAACGAGAGGGAGGAGTCTGACGAGAGGGAGAAGTCTGGACGAGAGGGAGGAGTCTGAACGAGAGGGAGGAGTCTGGACGAGAGGGAACAGTCTGAACGAGAGGGAGGAGTCTGACGAGAGGGAGGAGTCTGACGAGAGGGAGAAGTCTGGACGAGAGGGAGGAGTCTGAACGAGAGGGAGGAGTCTGGACGAGAGGGAACAGTCTGAACGAGAGGGAGGAGTCTGACGAGAGGGAGAAGTCTGGACGAGAGGGAGGAGTCTGAGCGAGAGGGAGGAGTCTGGACGAGAGGGAGGAGTCTGACGAGAGGGAGGAGTCTGCACGATAGGGAGGAGTCTGAACGAGAGGGAGGGGTCTGACGAGAGGGAGGAGTCTGGACGAGAGGGAGGAGTCTGCACGATAGGGAGGAGTCTGACGAGAGGGAGGAGTCTGCACGATAGGGAGGAGTCTGACTTCAGTTCACTGGGTTCAGAAAACACAGAATTATGTTTGAACATTCAAAGTAAATATAGAAGGGTGGTTTTTATCTGCTTCTTTTTAGAGACTAAAATCATTTTAGAAAATAACAGAACGTTACCTTTTGTTGACGTCTTCCTCTGATGTCATGATTGACAGTTTGTGTGGTAGTAGAGTAGTTTGTGGGTCTTTATTGCGTTGTTGTCTCAGCTTTAAACACACATGCAGAATGTTGTTTTTTTGTTGTGTTTTAGTTGTTAACAGAACTCCAGCTGTCGATATATTAAACTACTCAGTTTGGATCAATATTAAGAGTTTTACTGAATATTTTGGGAAGTTTGTCTTGTAGTGTGTTATTGTCAAAGACTCCACTTCCTCCCTCTATCCAGAAATGAATCCAAAACATCCTGGATACAAAAGCTGACAACTTGAACTGAATCATTAACAGAAATGAACCTTGATTTGTTTTCTTCCAGTTTCACTTCCTTGAGCTGTCATGGCGTCCATCTTTATTTACAGCAGACCTCAGACCCCCTTAAGACAGTCTTAATTTTATTCTCTAAGTTTTATCACTTCCTGTGAGGAGGCGGCCTCTGTACATTAAATGTGAAATATCGTTGCTGTCGTAGAGTTCAGGCTGAGCACCGCCCGCTCGTCTCCTCTGTCGTGTCAGTGTCTTCGTGGTGTTGAGTCTGGAACGTGCTTCTGGACCACGAGCGAGCAGATGAGAACAATGCGTTGAAGGATTTGTGGCCGGCGGGAGAGTTCACTCAGATCTGACTGCCTCTCATCACAAAGGCATTTCCTCCTCAGCCACTTCCTGCTCAGGAGGGGTCGTCCCAACACGCCGAGCGGCACCGAGCCTCCTCTGGTCCTCAGGACTGGTACGTCTTCATGTCTCTGACCTGGTTCCTGTTTTACTGCTCAGGCCTCATTGATGCTGCGACTCGTCTTTTCCTATGAACAGATTAAAAACTGTCATATTAACACAGCTCAACACAAACTATTTACAGCTGTGACAAACCTCTGTTGTGTCTTTGATGGGGGACGAGATGATCTGCGGTCAGACCTGTTAGACCTCTGACGGCCTCTGGCTCCGTCCTGCAGACGAGGAGGCTCTGCTGCTCCTTCACACTGATCTGACACCCACAAACCAAAGTTATGAATATTGAATTATAATCACGTCTGCCCTTCGCCAACCTCTGCTCTCATTTCCTGTCTGGACTGTGCGGTGGTCGTTGTCGGCGTGCCAAGGCACCGTGAGCCGATTTCCACAGTGTGGGAGAACAGTCTTTAAAAATATATGTATTCACTTAGCCCTGTGACCTGAGAGGAGGAGCTTCATGAGGCTCTCTTCTCGTCTCCTGGTGAGTGGACGCTCCTCAGGAAGAGGCTGGAGTCAAACACGTGGTTTCACTGATTCACAGCGAGAACACGAAACCCCAGTGATCAGCTGATGAATCAAACCAGACTTCTCACTGTTATACCTTATGTTCCCCAACGTTTGAACGTGTGAGTGAAGCTGGTAACACACAAACACACCAAATATTAAAACACACAAACACAACACTTGACTCTGAGGCTGAAGCATCATCATGGAAAATCCCACCTGAGCTACAGGTTCCACATCCTGAAGGAAGCTGAAGATGGATGAAAGAGAACAGAGGGAGCGGGTGGAGACGAGGATCAGGACGTAAACAAACAAACTCTCTTAAAGGAGACATGTTCTCTAGAGGTCTCCATGAGCCCTGATGAACACACGCTGTCTCCTTTAAACTCTTTATGATCTAACTTATTAGAGTTATTTCTATTCCCTCATCGCTCAACAGAACCAGTCCACCCGGAATCAGCCCTTCACTGGTGCTGCTGTGTTTCTGAGGAAAGTACCGACATTTCCTGATGACACGTGTGGAATAAAGTTTCATGTGACTTCACGCAACACGTGACTGAAGCGTGTGCTCGCAGCCGAGTGGTTGAAATGTAGAGGAGTCATCACCAGGCAACATGTGGCACAGTTGTGTTGTTGTCGTCCACACCCTCGATTGTTCTGTGGTTGGAGTTAACCAGGGTGGTCAGGCTGCTGCTGGAGACCACCCAGCGTTACGTCTGACCTCCCCACCCACCTCCCTCTGCCTTAGAGAGATGAGATCCAGACGTGGGGCAGTCGAGGTTGCAGTCGGTTCACATGAGGGTGGAATTAGCAGCAGAGTCGCCCTCAGGGTCCAACAGGCCTGAAATAATGTGAAACCAGTTAATTTAGATCAAATAGTTGTGTGACTGGATCAGGCTGCTGCTCAACGTGAGAGGCTAATAAGACAGAAGTCAAGTTCATTCATGACAAGCACAGACTCAATGTTCTTCAATATGAAAAGTAAAGATACACAAATGACTACACATGAGTTTGAGATTATGATATGTAATAACATGATAATAAGAGGATATTGTTCTGTTTTCAGTTCTCATATAAACTCTGATGAAACTTTAAAGTGAATAACAGCTGATGAAACATTAGAGTCATTAGAGTCTGAGTGTGTGTGCGTGTGTGTGTGAGTGTGTCTGTGAGTCTATGTCTGTGTCTGTGTGTGTGTCTGTGTCTATGTGTGTCTGTGAGTGTGTGCGTGTGTGTCTGTGTGTATGTCTGTGTCTGTGTGTGTCTTTGAGTGTGTGTGTGTGTATGTCTGTGTATGTGTGTGTCTTTGAGTGTGTGTGTGTGTCTGTGTGTGTCTGTGTGTGTGTGAGGTTTATGGACAGTCGTTTCCTGTAGTCGCTGACCCTGCAGGTTTCTCACACTGAAATAATAATTCAGCTGCACTGAACAGTAACGGTGGAATAATTCCTCTTTAGTCCTAAATGTCAACAGGAGGCGGAGCTTCACACACACTTCTTGTTTTTCAAACCTCGATGCAGAAGAACATCAGCTCTCAACCAATGAGAATCAGGCAGAAACCCAAACATTATAAAATCACAAATGAAATAGAACAAAGATATAAATCATGTTCTCAGCGGAGCAGGTGTGTCGTCAGTAAACCATCGTCTGACGCTCTATGAACTGACCCACATCTGTTCTCTGCAGTTCTTCACCCATTCAGGCCCAAGGCGAAGTGTTCTCAGGTCGTTCCTCCGTCAGCTCCTTGGACTCAGGATGAACTGAGTCGATTTGGTGGTCAAAGGTCAAAGGTCACTGTGGCCTCACAAAAACCAAAGATCTGTAACTTCAGTTTCTAATTAGATAAATTATATAGTTATCATCCAAAAGGTCAAAGGTCAACCTTACTGTGTAATCTTGATTCTTCTCACTTTTTGATGGTGACGACCTTATATCTAAATGTTTCTATGGAGACGACAGGAAAGACGAACTTTAGAAACGGCTTCACTTTCTGTAAAAAAGGAAACAAACCGCAGTTTCATTATTGAGTTAATGATCATATATTAAACTGATGTAAATAAATAAACTGACATCAGTAAACATCTGAGTTTATAAGTTACACTGAGAAACTCTGCGTGATATCATTAATTATTCTGTTTCTGTTGGATCTTCTGATCTGAGGGTGAAAGTTTCTTGAATCACTCACAGTTTATTTCTGTTCGTCCACTTTGTTCTGATCAGTTTTTTATTGATTTGTCAATGTTGAAAAGCTTCTGAGCAACAAACTGAAAAACATTTGGAATTAAAGCGGAAGATCAACATCAAGCGCACGAGTTTAACTCTGTGAATTTTGAATAATGAATAACAAGAGAGGAAACCACTACATTTCCTTATTTGTTTATTTATTTCCTTTGTTTCAGAGATCATGGGAGGTCGTTGACGCTCGACCTGCTCTTCAGTTAAAGGAAACCCATCAGAGTCGTCTGGTGCCCAGTGACGGGTCCCAACATGGCTGCCCATCGAATCAGAGCCACCGCCAACAGCAACCCTTCCCTCCCACGCTGCAGGTCCGAGGGGACGCTGGTCGACCTCAGCGACGGCGTCTCGGAAGCTACGCTCAACGACGTCAAAGGTCAGAGGCTGAAACTGAACATTCCTCAAACAGAAACTGAGTCAGGTTGAAAATACGTTCATGTTTTACTCTGTTTTCTCACTGGTGAACATCTTTGAATCAGAAAATGAAGCTTCATAATAAAACGTTATTAAAACGTTCAGTGTAGCAGTTAACGCTGGATCTGACCCTGTGACTCTAGAGTTTAGAGCAGCACAGTGACTGCCCCTCTGAAAGATGCTGACCTGACATTATTCTTTTCTCCCCAGTGCCTTCTCCCAGTGCCTTACGACTGGACGCGACCGCCTCCTTCGGGGCCGCCAGGGAAGTGGTGGCCATAAAGGACTACTGCCCATCCAGCTTCACCACCCTGAAGTTCTCTAAAGGCGATCGCCTCTACGTCCTGGACTCGTCGGGGGCAGAGTGGTGGTACGCCCACAACAACACGGAGATGGGCTACATCCCTGCTGCTTACGTGGAACCCATCAACTACAGGGACTCGTCCTTCAGCGACAGTGGGATGATTGACACTGTGGGAGATATTAACGAGGAGGCGGCCAAAGAACTGGACCTGCTGGGAGAGTGGTCGGGGGTGATCCTGAAACCAACCACCTTCCAAAACGGAAATCCTTTTGCAGCAACTCATACCTCTACGAACCCTTTCCTGAACGGAGGCCCTCAGAGTTCACTGGATCAGAACAGTAATGAGAAATCAGTGGACCTTCTTCTGTTTGACTCGCTCGCTCCATTGGTGCCCAACTCCACCGGCAGCACTGCCAACATCACTGGTTTTGGCACTGGTGTGTTTAACTCCAACCCACTGAGTCCAACTGGGGGCTTCGGGCAAACGTTGCGTAGGGACAACCCGTTCTTTCGAAGCAAGCGGTCCCACAGTCTGTCTGAGCTGTCCATCCTGCAGGCTCAGTCCGACTGCCCTCAGGTCTCTGGGGGTTTCTTTGGAGGCCTGAAAGCACCAGCGCCGGAGCAGTTCCAGAGCCGGGAGGATTTCAGGACAGCGTGGCTCACCCACCGCAAGTTGGCCAGGTCCTGCCATGACTTGGACTCACTGGGTCAGAGCCCAGGCTGGGGCCAAACGCAGCCGGTGGAAACCAGCATCGTCTGTCGCCTGGACAGCTCAGGAGGCGCCGTCCAGCTTCCAGACACCAACATCAGCATCCACATCCCTGAGGGTCACGTGGCCCCTGGGGACACTCAGCAGATCTCAATCAAAGCTCTGCTCGACCCGCCACTGGAGCTGAACACCGACCGCTGCACCACCGTCAGCCCGGTGGTGGAGATCAAACTCAGCAACATGGAGACTAAAACCACTGTTACCCTGGAGATGAAGGTTTCTGTCGTGGTGAAGATGGAGAGCAGACAGACGACAGAGGTCTTGTGCGTCAGGAGCGATTGTAAAGAGGGACCTTACTCTGCCATTCCTCAGGCCTACATGTACGGGGACACAGTTCAGGTGTGTCTCGATAACCTGGAGCCGAGCATGTATGTGTGCGTTGTGGCTCAGTCCCAGTCTGTATCTCCCGACTCCACGGTTTGGGAGCATGTGGTGAAGAAGATCACCTTAGGAGTGTACGGCCCCAAACATATTCACCCGTCCTTCAAAACAGTCGTAGCTATGTTCGGTCATGATTGTGCCCCAAAGTCCCTGTTGGTGAGCGACGCCGGCAAGCAGGCGCAGGCTGCCCCGCCCGTAGCGCTGCAGCTCTGGGGTAAACACCAGTTTGTCTTGTCCAGACCGCAGGACCTCCGCGTGGGCGTTTACTCCAACATGGCCAACTACGAGGTAAAGGCCGGTGATCAGGCCAGAGTGGTCCGGGGCTTCCAGGTCAAACTGGGCAAAGTCAGCAGGCTCGTCTATATCATCGCTTCACGCGACAGTGAAGAAGTCTCTGATTTTACCTTAAGAATCCAGGTCAAAGACGACCAAGATTGTATCCTGGGTCAGTTTTGTGTCCAGACACCGACTCCGCCACCCAAAGCAGGTCCAAAGACGTCAGTGCAGCGGCGCTTCCTGAAGAAGAAGGAAGTCGGCAAGATACTTTTGTCTCCTCTTGCTGTTGCCACCAAATACCCGGTTTTCCAGGACAGGAGAATAAACAACGTGAAGTTTGGAAAATTAATCAAAACTGTGATCCGACAAACAAAGAACCAGTACCTGCTGGAGTACAAGAAAGGAGACTTTGTAGCTCTGTTGAGTGAAGAGAAAATCAAGCTGAAGGGTCAGCTGTGGACAAAAGAATGGTACATTGGATATTATCAGGGCCGAACAGGGTTCGTCCACGCAAAGAACGTGTTAGTGGTTGGCAAAGTGAAACCCATTTACTTCAGTGGGCCAGATCTCACCACCGCAATACTGCTGGAGCAAACACTGAAGCCCTGCAAGTTCCTCACGTACATCTACGCCTCTGTGAGAACTATACTCATGGAGAATATCGGCAACTGGCGAGCGTTCGCAGACGCCCTCGGATACGTCAACCTGCCGCTGACACACTTCTGCCGTGCGGAGCTGGACAGCGAACCTGAGCGAGTGGCGTCGGTGCTGGAGAAGCTGAAGGAGGACTGCAACAACACAGAGTGCAAAGAGAGGAAGTCCTTCCAGAAGGAGCTCCTGACGGTAAGTCTCGGCCGGGACGTCCGTCCCCTGCTGCTCTCAGCCGAGCCAAGGCAAATAGTTGGAAACTGTTCCTTCTTTGACCTTCAGGTCCATTCATGGCCTCGTGTTTCCTCGTGTTTCCTCCTGGATGGAGATTCTTTCTCTTGCTCCTCTCCCTGGTTATCTGCTCCCAGCTGCTCTGGGCTGTGGTCTTTAGGCTGAGGTCCAGTGGAGGATTCTGCAGGGAGGGCAGTCGATAACTGCTGTGTAGGCAGCACAGTACTTCATCCTCTGTTGTTTGGGCTCCAGAGTTAGTGAGCAGTTTGTTTACTCCGGGCTGATCGGATAGCTCTCTGACTCAATGTGTACATGAATCAAAGGCGGCAGTGAAGCATCTTAATTAATTAAATTGATAATTTAAAGTTGTTCTAGGGCTGAGACATTTTCTTGTCTGGAAAGTGAGAGGAAGTGGAGACACGTTGTTATTTACAGTTTATGGCCTGAACACAAACTTCTGAATCGTCAGAGCTGGACGCTAAACAGACTTTACTCTGAGTCCGTGTGAAGTCGGATTGAGATGATTTGTTAACATGTAAAAGGCAGAAAAGGACATTAATCAAGTCTTTACTGTTGAGTCAAAAGAAAAATACATAGAATCACCAAATTTGTTTGAAAACACCTAATTTGTCATCAGTTATACGTTTACTTCACAACACTATAATTCCAAATTATAACTTCAATCAAACTCGATCCCTCTAGTGACCAGGCTGAATCCTGCTAGTCTGCAGTTCTGTGTCGGTTACAAGTCGTCTCTCAGTCTGGAGCTTTCCCTTCGAGCTGAGCTGCTCCTTCACTTTGTTTCTCCCTCTGAGTCTCGGTCGGAGGTCGTGGACGCACGACAGCTGACGTTTCACGGAGCAGGAACTCTGTAATTTACGTGAGGTTGTAAACACTAGTTAGAACCATTTATAGAAAGCATGAAAAAGAACATAATAAAAGGTGGTGACTGAAAATATGTCCCTGGAGTCACGCTGTACAATTCATCTCTGAATATAGGTCTGTTTTGAAGTTCCTCGTGTCAGGATCACAGTTAAACTGCAGCTCGCTGAGACTCAAGCTCTTTGTGGAGCTGAAACAAACGTTCTGTTTGTGCCACGTTCAAACATCTGAGGTTCGTCCTCTGAGGACGTTGATACGTGTGCAGATCAAATCCTTATCTGCTGCTCTTGGGTCACAGCTTCTTCAGGACTTGTGTGGTGTGACATGGACGGAGGAGTATCTTTAGAAGAGAGAACCAGATGCAAAGCTCCGTGGTCTGAATCCACTCGGCTCTGAGCGCTGGTGGAGAACGAGTCCTTCAGCTGTGACGGTTATTTATAGAACATGTAGAACTTTCTCCATTTAACTGTTTCTCAGTGTGTTTGAGTTTAATACGATAAAAATGAACTGAGATACAGATAAAAACATCCTGTACTGAGCTCAGTGTGTTTCATATGTTCCATCATATAAACACACTGATATGTGAAAACACACAACTTCACTTTAACTTAAACACACAACACCATCAGAGAGAAGAACACACACAACACACACACACAACACAACTAAATGTGTCTGTAGTGATTCTTTGTGTTGTAGTCGTCAGTGTGTGATGAAAGGATCCAGGTTGTGTTTGTTGTGAGTCTTTGTGTTGTTGCATCTCAGTCTACAGATGTTTCCTGCTTCATTGTTCAGTTTGAAACAGAAGCTTCAGGCGTCGACCTGCAGGCGCCTCCAGACGACCTCCAGGTCCTTCCCACAATCCTCCTTGATTCAGACCCACACCAGTGCTTATGCCTGACCTGTGTGCGAGTCACAGGTGAACTCTGCTACACAACAGACGAAGTGGAGGAGACCAAACACAGAGATAAAAGAGAAACTTATCTATAAAATAAAAATAAAGCAGTTTTCATTCTCAAACTTGACTCTGCTTGTGTTCGTTCTCTGGGTCAGGATCCAGAGCTCAGGCCACAGGTTCAGGTTGGAACGTAGATCAACTAGTGCAAGGATCCGGTTCGATGCTCGTACTGCAGCGACCCGCCCAATCTCATGAGCCACTTTATAGTTGTGTCTTTTATTCACACTCCTGTAGTTCAGTGTGAATTCCTCTGGTTTGACTGAGGAGAGAAGCTCCAGGGAAAACCTCCTCCTCCTCCTCCTCCTCCTCCTCCTCCTCCTCCTTCCTCCTCCTCCTCCTCCTCCTCCTCCTCCTCCTCCTCCTCCTCTTCCTCCTCCTCCTCCTCCTCCTCCTCCTCCTCCTCCTCCTCTGCTGCTGCAGCTGGAGCAGATTCCATGAAGTCCTGAGGCCTGAGATCACAGAGGTGGAACCTTTGTCTGTCGGTGTTTAAAGGGGATTCTGGTTTCAGAGCTCTCGCTCAGCTCCTGAATCACTGCTTTGAGATCAGTGTGAGAATAACAACAACATCTTATTTCTGGTGAGGACTCTGCTGAGCCTCATTTTGAGTCATTAGCTACAAGCTTTTCCCATTTTTGTGCACAATATTTTTTCTCACAATCCCCGACTTCCTTCCTCTTTCTTCCCCTCGCTTCCTCTCCTCCTCCCCGACTGGGTGTGGCAGCGCTGCTTCTGGAAGAATCCACAGATCGCTCCCCGGAGGTTTGGCCTGGTTTTGGAATGTGCTTTATATTTTAGTTTCAGAGTCACTTAATTAAGATGGAAGAGAGTTAATATCTGGGGTAATAAGTCAGAACAGGTTTTTTTAATATTATGTGGATAGATCATTTAATTATACTGATATGACAGATTGTTTTTTTTATGCTGAGGTTTTATCTGCTCGGGAACATCTGTGACTTCAGGCTGAGCCAGAAAACTCTTGTTCAATAAGAAACTGGATGAAAGCATCAACTCTTTCAAATGGTCGATGTTTCGTGTGAAGCAAACCTGTCGTGAGCGATTAACACAATGAGCTCAGTTAAAGGGAACCAACAGATGCAGATTAGAGACATGTTGATCCGTCCTTTACACAGAACTACTTCCCTCTCAGTGTTTGTGTCAGTGCAATGTTTAGTTGTTAATGAACTGTTCTGTAACTGATCTGTGATCAGCTCCAAGCTCTGACACTGTTTGATCATCTGTAATCTATGCTGTTGTTTTTGGTGAGAGACAATTCTTCACACTGCTTCACCATCTTCAGCTTGAGGTTGTTCACGAGAGAAAAGAGAAAAGAGAAAAGAGAAAGGGATGAAAGTGTGAAGCCAGAGTGTGGCTGAGATGGAGAAGAGAGGCTGTGAGTGAGAGAGCTGGAGGAAGTGGGAAGGAAAAATAATAGAGAGGAGATTGAGAGTCAGTTCTGTGGCTGAGAGGAAAGATAGAAGCAGGATGACAGAAGAAACATCATTTATCAAAAACCTCTGCTGGTCACAGACAGTGTTCTGTGTCTGTGTGTGTGTGCATACGTGTGTGCGTGTCTGTGCGTGTCTGTGCGTGTCTGTGTGTATGTGTGAGATATGATTTAACCCTTTTTCGCTCCCACATCCACGTTATCTCTGAAAATATGTTGACAAGAATTTTCTCCTCATTTTGACAAGCAGATGATTTATGCAGCGGGGGAGGACACACACACACACACACACACACACACACACACACACACACTTACACACACACTTCCACAGAGACCAGCTGACCTTATTGGAAAAACCCAGCACAGCTTTAAATCCCTGCGCAGTCACAGAGTTTGTTGTGGTGCGTTCAGAGTCGTGTGAACTCGCCCTCGGCTGCTGTGGTGTAATTATTAGTTTAACATCAGACGCTCTGCGATAAATACTTTACAACTCAGATTTACAGCAGCCAGAAAGTTTCCAACCAGGGAGACGAGCCAAGAAGAGGGAGTGCAGAGCCGTTTTCCTTTCGGGGACATTTCTCCCATGATGCCTTGCAAGGGAAGATGTAGTGTTGTTCGTCTGTTTATATTTAGGTTGTGTTGTAACCATGAAGACGCCCTGTTCATGTTTATCTTGTGTCAAGATGTTTGTTTGACACTGTCAGTCCCATTTCACCCTGTCCTACAAAAACACAACACATTGTTACCCAGAAGCTCTCCTGTCCGACCCAGACAGGAAGTGAAGTCAGGGGTTGTGTCGCTGACTTCCTGTGGATATCATCGGGTGGGGAAGCAGCTCGTTGTCACAGAGTTTGTCTAAAGTGAACCGACCGAGGTCATGTGGCCTCAGCAGGCGTCTGATTGGTCCTCTGGTCTCTTCTCAGAGTGAGAGAGGCTGCTGGAGCATGACATCTGCATTCCTCAGCCCCCCCCTATCCTCACCCCCCCCTCCTCACCCCCTTCATATCCTGTAGCTCCACACATTCCTACACGTGAGACTGAAGAGATTTAAATTCACCTTCACTGTGTGTGTGTGTGTTTGTGTGTGTGTCTGTGCGTGTGTGTTTGTTGTTCTAATGCGACTTGGACCACTTTGTTTAGTTTGGATCTTTGAAAGTAAAAACTATTTGTGGTGTTGTACATTTATTGTGTGTCCATCCATGCAGTTGCATTTGCATGTCCCACATCAGTATTTGCATGTTCCCCTGTGACGTGCTGCAGATCGTCTCTCACAGTCTCTCAGAGTTTCTCAGAGTTTCTCAGAGTCTCACAGAGTCTCTCAGAGTTTCTCAGAGTTTCTCAGAGTCTCTCACAGTCTCTCACAGTCTCTCAGAGTCTCTCAGAGTCTCTCAGAGTCTCTCAGAGTTTCTCAGAGTTTCTCAGAGTCTCTCAGAGTCTCTCAGAGTTTCTCAGAGTTTCTCAGAGTCTCACAGAGTCTCTCAGAGTCTCTCACAGTCTCTCAGAGTTTCTCAGAGTCTCTCAGAGTCTCTCACAGTCTCTCAGAGTCTCTCACAGTCTCTCACAGAGTCTCTCACAGTCTCTCAGAGTCTCTCAGAGTCTCTCACAGTCTCTCACAGTCTCTCACAGTCTCTCAGAGTCTCTCACAGTCTCACAGAGTCTCTCAGAGTCTCTCACAGTCTCTCACAGTCTCTCACAGTCTCTCAGAGTCTCTCACAGTCTCACAGAGTCTCTCAGAGTCTCTCAGAGTCTCTCAGAGTTTCTCACAGTCTCACAGAGTCTCTCACAGTCTCTCAGAGTCTCTCAGAGTTTCTCAGAGTTTCTCAGAGTCTCTCACAGTCTCACAGAGTCTCTCACAGTCTCTCAGAGTTTCTCAGAGTTTCTCAGAGTCTCTCACAGTCTCACAGAGTTTCTCAGAGTTTCTCAGAGTCTCACAGAGTTTCTTTATCCCCAGACGTCAGTCGGGTCTGAACTGGTGGAGACAGAGGGGCTGATGGGAGAAGTCTTGCTCGTGTCCAGGCTGGTTGATCCCAAACAAACAGGAGGAACATGTATCTTCATTTAGATCTGCACGTCATAGTCCGAGCACGGAGACGATGTTCACGTGTCCAAACCTGTCCGACATATTTTATTCAATGTGACGCGCTCTCTGACGCCCCCTGCTGTTCCTCCCCTGTCGGCTCTGAGCGATGCCCTCAGCTTTAATCTCGTCGAGTCTTGTCTCCTCCGTCTTCTGCTCTGATTGGTCAGCAGGTATTTTCCTGCCGTCACTTCAGAAGTGACCTGAGTTCTGTCGGCAGCACGAGGTTCTAATTTCTGTTTCCACCAGAAAGCATCTGAAAAATGCACAAAGCTGAGATTTGCAGAGGGATTGGAAACGGTGGAAAATAACAGCGGATCAAATCCGATGTTTGAAACCTGGAGATGTTTGTTGGTCACTTGTGCGACTTCAGCTTCTGACTCTTGATTCACACTCACAGAGAAGATGTCTGAGTTTGAGTGAGTGAGTTTGTGATCAGATCAAATCACAGGTTGAAGGAATTTAACGAACATATGAAGGTTTTGAACTCATGTCTCCTGAATCTGAAGCTCCACCACCTCAGGCTGAATTCTGCTCTCTTCTCCTCAGGCCCTGTTGAAGATGGACTGTCAGGGTCTGGTTGCTCGACTCGTCATGGACTTTGTTCTCCTGACCACGGCCGTGGAGCTGGCCGGGCGCTGGAGGGAGGTGGCCGAGAAGCTCGCCAAGGTTTCCCGTCAGCAGATGGACGCTTACGAGGCGCCGCACCGGGACAAGAACGGGGTGGTGGACAGTGAGGTGGGCAGGAGTCATGTAAAGTCAAATCACAGGAACAACACACGGACACACACGTTTCCTCAGATGTGTGAATACAATGTTTGAGCTACACTTTGAGTTGTGTGTTTAAAAAACAATAAAACAAGGTCAAAGGCCATGAATACATTTAAAAATAAGATGAAAATAATTATACAAATATTGAAGATGCATCTCATAGGATTGTAAAAAATGAACCGGCAGATATTTAACTGTATTTAAGTTTGATTGATCTTGTTGAAGTGCGTCATGTGACCTCTCTCTCTCGGTCCTCAGGCCATGTGGAAGCCGGCGTACGACTTCCTGGTCACGTGGGCGGCTCAGATCGGCGACAGCTACAGGGACGTGATCCAGGAGCTGCACATGGGCCTGGACAAGATGAAGAACCCCATCACCAAGCGCTGGAAGCACCTGACGGGCACGCTCATCCTGGTCAACTGCCTGGACGCCCTGCGGAGCTCCGCCTTCAGCCCGGACGCTCAGGAGGACTGCGCCATCTGAGCTCTCTGTCCCTCAGCCTGAACGCCTCTACTGCTGTGGTTATAGATGTTAGGTTCCTGCTGCCTTCAGCTCCTCAGGGCCCGGGGGGGGCGTCACTGACCCACGCCGCCGTGTGGAGCTCACTGTATTCACTAAGACTCTTTTAATAGTTCCTGTCGTGCATAGCCTTGTATTTTTATACTCTTATTGCGACACAGCATTTTTTAAACACTTTGAACCCTTTGGTCTGTAACTGTGGAACGAGCGCCAAGAAAAGACTCTTTTAGATATCGTGGTCACTTGTGTCAAATCTCTTTTATTTATTTATACATCAAAGAGGGAAGTGAGCTCTTCTCCTCGTCTTCAGGTTCTCTCTCTGTGGTCGGATCCCCTCAGTCTGTCAGGATCCTTTATAAAACCTGAGAAATCACCTCCATTCAGTTCTTTTAGAGAAAGTGAATCAACCTCCGATTTTGATCATGATCAATCATCTCTGGTCCCAGATTCTCTAACATGAGAATTCACTGCTTTTGTATTTCACTATCATGAGAAATAGAAAATCTTCAAATCGTCACAACCAGGAATCTGAAAACGTCATTTAAACATTTTGTGATGATGAAAGTGAAATTATGACTTTGTAAGAAATGATCTCAACTCAAGGATCCACCTCCTCACTGGAGATCAGATTCTCCCTCAGAGTCGTTTCACATCAGATAAACGTGTCTGTTTAATATGATAATATGTCTCAGTAACAGAGTTCAGCTCTTTGTGGACTGGAACCTGCAGAAAGAGGCTTTGGTCTCAGGTCGCTGGGTTTGGACCTGAGACCAAACCCAGGTTCCTGTTGAACTTCTGTTGTCTGTGGTTCGGTGTCTCAGGAAGTCTCAGAATAGGAGAGTGGTCCCTGAGCTCAGTAGATCCACAGTGACTGAGCAGATCTCTTCAGCTCATCTGTGGCAGAGTGAGTCCGTCGACCCTGAGTTGAGATCTCACTTCATCTGCTGAATATTGTTTCTGATTAATCTATTAAAATGATTATTTCCAGTTGTACCTGAACCCTCTGTGCCGTCTGTTTCCTGTTGAGATCACTGTGTGTGGAAGCTTCTGGTTCAGGTCCGTGCTGCTTCCTGTAGAACGAGGTACAAAGAGCCAGTGGTGGTTTGAAAACCTTTGTGGAAAAGACTCGAAATAAAATGTAAATATTTCTACACACCATGTTGTAACTGCCGTGGTGATTTCAGTGTTAAAGACTCAGTCTCTTTCTCTTCTGGAGCAGCAGCGTCAGGTCTGAAAACACTTCATCTGTGAGCGTGTGCAGCGGACACGTGGTACGGACTCAAAGTGCTTCAGGTCCATGTTCAGCTGTGTCTCTGAGCAGCAGAGGTCCCTGAACAGCCGGCCACAGTTTACTATGGAACACGAGCATGATGGGTAATGACCAATCAAACGTTTTTAAGATCTTAGTGGATAAATGAAGAGCTGTCGTTAACAATCTTTAGCTTTAAATTTAGAAAACAATTCTCACTGATCATTATATAGTAAGTTCACCCTTTACAGTGCACTCGTTTCCCACAATGCATTGTGAGAAGCAGTGTCACTGGTGGAGAGACGAGAGGAGAGAGAGCAGGAGGAACACACAACCTGTCGACGTCACAACACAAACTTAGTTCATTTCCACAGTCTTTCAACATTTGGACTAAAAATATTAATAAGTTTTAAATAAACATTTAAAATTCATTGTGGGGTTTTTCACAGATGTTTTTAACAGAGTTTTCACAGCAAAGCAAGAAAAGTAAATAAAGAAACAGTCAAGATCAAGATAAGATCCATTTATTTATCCCAAACACATGCACAGACACACTCATGCAATGGTAGGGACATTTGTTCTCTGCTTTGAACCCATCTGGTGCAGGACACACAGAGCAGTGAGCAGCCATGTACACTAACACATGGAATGAAGAAATATAGAGCAGCTGTAATATGACAATAAACGATAAAGTCAAACACGTAATGATTAAATTAAAGTTATAATAATACAATATAATAAATAATATAAAGCAGGCTGAGACATCAGTGTTTACTGTAGCGCCTCCTTCAGGACGGAGAGGAGACCTGCAGCAGACAGCAGGAACAAAATGGCGGACAGGCTCCACCCCCCCTGCTGGTGGAGCAATCAGGTGACTTCACCTGTTTCTGTGACATGTTGTTCTTCAGCTGCAGCAGCTTCCTGTGCTGTGTGTGATTTGTGTGGTTTGTGTTGTTTGTGTTGTTTGTGTGGTTTGTGTGGTTTGTGTCCTTTGTGTGCTTTGTGTTGTTTGTGTTGAAGCTCATTTAGCCTTGTTAGCTTGTTAGTGAAATGAAAAGAGCAGCGACGTCATTTTGTGTGTTTGTTTCACACTGAATCAACAACTGACAGATTTAAAAAGCAGAAATAATCATAAATAACTAGAAACTAATGGAGCCATCGACACGACTCTGTACTACACAACCCTACGGTGCGTGTGTGCTAATGCTAATGCTAACACCTGTATGATCTATTCATGTTTCCTGGTGTTTACATCTCATTAGCTCGTAAACACGTGTGGCATCCATCTTAACTCGAGGTGGAAGGTAGACCCTCGTGTTGTGTCCTGTTGTGTTCATGTGAGTCCGGATGTGTTGAAATGTATATAAACAGCATTTAACCAACACAGAGAGATTTAATGTGTACGGTTTTATTAAGTATTATAAGTTATAACCATTGTTCTATAGATGCTCCTCAGAAGGTCCCGTTTCCAGAGTTACATCAATGTTACGACTTTGTGTCCATACTCTCGTACATCATCATCATCATCATCATCATCATCATCATCATCATCATCATCATCATCATCAGACGCAGGATCCATATGTCAATATATTTGTTGTAACTCATAATTCTGTGGCTAAATGATGAAAGTCTTGAGTGACTTGTTGGGACAAAGAGAATTCAGTCCATTACTCTGACTTCAGTGCACGTCTGAACAGACCTTCAGATTCCTGCTGGTTTCCTGCCTCAGACTTCCCAGTGAGTCAGGACCAGTTACAGGTCTGAGTGGGGGGGCGGTGAGAATGTGGGTGGAGACCTGCTTCTGTACTTTGGTAATTGGGAGGATTTCTAAACAAGATTTATCTGTTAACTGGTTTTCTCTCCCTCGCTCCCTCCTCCTCTCCTCTATCGGAGCAGGAGGAACTTAATTAAATCACAGATTAATGGAGGAGAAGAAAGGAGCCAGAAGCAGTGGAATGAATTCCGGCGGAGTTGTGGCTGACATGCTTCAGATCCCAGCCTGCAGCGCTGGTAATGAGCTCCCCCCGGGTGACGGGCTCAGCGAGCAGCTCGGAATCCAGGGATAATCTGTACAGAGAGGAGGCTCTGGAGGCCGCTGGTTCAAACTGGTGACGTCCCATTGTCCCGCTCCACACGGCCCGACGGCTACAGCAGGGTTTAAACATTGGTCCTGTACATAAGGCCGTGAGATGTGAGAGGATTATTGTGTGAAGCTTCGTTAAACACAGAAGTTACAAACTTCCATGTTTTCAGTGGTGAATCCTGTGGTTGTGTAAACAGCTCATTGTTATAAAGGAGGAAGTCTTCAGGTCTCTGACTTCCTCTCCACACATCTCACTGACAGATGTGTTTCCATGGAGCCGATTCTAAATCCAGCCCTGTTGTGGTGAGTGAGTGTGAAGCAGGAACAGTTCTTCTCCTTCTTCAATCAGAAGCTCTGCTGGTGGTTTCTCTTCTCAGAATTACACACACTAGTTAATAAACTGCTCTTTATGTTGGAATGTTGCAGTGATTCATTCTCCATCCAAAATCCCAAATACAGAAACTGTTCCTGTCCCTCCAGTAAATAATGATTATTAATGAAACGATCACGTTTTCCAGCTTGATGTGTTGAAGACGGGACTGTGACATTCTGCTGAGTCATGTATTGATCGTTCATGTCTGTGGAGTCGAGGACAGAACCAGGACATCAGTGTCTCCAGTTACAGTCGGTTGAAATGTCAAGTGTCTATATGTTAATATTCACTTCGGAAGGAGATGACACCAAATCCATTTTCTGATGCAGATGAGTGATTCTCCTGATGCTTCCTCAACATATCAGCATTTCACTGAACCATGTTTTCTTCAGTTTTCTCTGCAGCTGATCGTAAACCAGCTCATGAGAGAATCCAGTCACGTCTCACTTGATGGTTGTGCTGGTTTTCTTTTCCCCTCGCAGAGCGACCACATGTCAGTTAAACTGCAGCTGAGGCTCCGGCGGGAAGCGGCTCGGTGTGATGAGACTCATCTTTGTATCAGCGTGCTGTCATTTCACCGAGGCCGTGTTCAGCCGCCGCTGAGGGAAAGGTCACCGGGTCAACCACTCAGCCCGGATCCTCCAGACGCTTAATGGAACCACTTTCCTTTGTCTCCAGAAATGTGGCTCTGAGAAATACGACTTTTTCCTGCTCCTGCTTCTCAGAGGTGAGTTTTTAATGAGTTCCAGTGAAATCGTTTCTCATCTGAAACTCATTTCAACTTGTTGATGCTGCTCTGGCTGAAGTGAGCGGAGGAGCCACAGTGAGGAGGAAGCTCTTCTGTCCTTCAGGTGGAGCTGTGATGGAGCTCAGAGCGGATCTGAGTCATTCTCTGTTATCACTGTGAATATCTGCCTCTAGATTCTCTATGGTTTTTCGATCAATATCAATATGTTGTTTGTTTATTTTGAGTTTTTTTATTTGTGTACTTTATCATTTATTCTCTATGGATGAACAGAACGGTTCAGTTGAGCTTGGACAGAATCTAGAGCCGTGAAGCATTGAAGCTTCTCCAGTGAATGGATGTCAGTGGGAGGTTCAGCTGTGATGTGGAGCTCAGTCGCTCACAGCTTCTCCTCTCGGCCTCTTTCAGCTGCTGCTCTGGGTTTACAGCAGTTTCCTCTCAGATAAACTCGCTGCATGTTTCTTTTCATCTTCTGAAGGTGAGAAATGAATTGAGACGTTTGTGTTGTCGGGAGTGGATCAGTGGGACTCTGATGTCCAGAGGGACATGTCCTTCATTTACGTTGGACTGTATGACTCAGTGTAACGTCTCAGTCCTCAGCACCAGGCTCCAGAAGGTGCTCATATAGAAACTCATATAGAGTCTCTCAGATGGAAGGACATGTATTGATCCTGAGGGAAATTTAAGAAGGACCCGGCTAAGCAGAGCTCAGCTTGATATTCATGGAGCTGCATCATCGACTGACTGATGAAGGTTTAACAGACACGTTTATATTCTCTCTCCTCTTTAAACTGAGTCCAGTATCCAGTAGGGTTTGGTATCGTTCAGGTTCACCTCATACTGGTGCAGGTTGGACTGGTTCCGGTGCTGAATGGATCAGTTCAATACGATACTGTTGTTAAATTAATGTTTAAAAAGTTCTGGTGCCCAAACTTTTATTAAAAAAGCTGAACATGATGGTTGAGGCCCACATTCATTATTACAAGTAAAACCTGTACTTAACCTAAATATACAAATATAGGCAAGTACAAAGATTTAAAATCACTGTCATAACTCACATAATGATTAAAACCTAATGTAACAACACTGATGAACAGTTTCAGTTTTTAATATCGCAAAATACTCTTTTAGTTCTGGACTTTAGCTGCTAGCTTACTGTGAGCTAACGTAAGGCAAGATGTCACCATGGTTACTGTTATCTAGACTGGTCTGGTGATGTTCAGGTTCCTCTGAAGTCAGATGTGAATCACGTGTTCTTCACGTGTTCTTCACGTGTCGTCGGCTGCAGGACGAAGTGAACATGAGCCGACATGTTTCCACCACAGGGGGGCGTGTCTCTGACGTGAGAGGAACAGAAGCTTGTTTGTTCTCTGTGCAGCTCTTTGATGAGAAGGTGAGTGGGATCGAAACCTGGCTGTGTGTGCTCAGTCAGACCCCATACTGTGTGTGTCTGTGTGTGTGTGTGTGTGTGTGAGAGAGATAAGATGCTCTAATAAACACGAACCAGAGCTAAAGGAAAGACTCTGTGACCAGCTCTATGTTGACATGCACATGCGTGTAGACTCACAGAGAACATTGATTAGTGACTCGTTGTGTGGACACTCGCTGATCTGAGACCAGTGGTTTGGACCTTTGTTGGACTTTCAGGGATTAGCTGTGGAGACCAGGTTGTGAAGGTGAAAGTGGAACGAGGCCTCCAGATGGAAACCAGCACATTGCACAGAACCAGTGGGTGGAGCTGGGTTTCTCTCCACAGCACAAAGTGCTCAGTGGGAGACGGGAGCTTCTCGTCTCCTAGGAGACGTCAGGTCTGAGGAGGAGGTTTCTGAGATAAGGACGTTTCATCAGCGTCGCACTGCAGACGTCTTTTATCAGCTGAGAGCAACAGAACGGAACATTTCACCATCAATCTGGACTTATTTATTATATCCAGACATGGATTAGGATCCCCGATGTATTTTCTAGTGTAAAGTAAAGTGGATGAGTCGTCCTGCAGCTCAGAGCCCCTTTCTGGTATCCCTGCTCAGCTCTGACACTCATTCTGGTTGGGGAGTATCAGCCCCGAGTCGGTCAATACGATCCATTTCAGTAAACATCCAACAGGCTCAAGCGAAACTGTTTCATGAATATGAGCTGCTGCAGGAGGCAGGACGACCACAGCGCCAACAAAACCCTCTCCTCCCCAGTAAACACTGGTGCCATGGCAACCCCCGAGCACAGCATGCAGGTCTCCATGGCAACCTTTGTGTGTTTGTGTATGTGCACGGGAGGCCGTGTGATGGTGAGGCAGAGGAGGAGAAAGGATGAAGATTGAAACGCATCAGGACAAATGAGTGTCTGAAGAGCAGTAAACAGAAAACGGGTTTAGAGCTTCACAGGAGATAAACCATGAGAGAGCCGAGGGACGGAACCAAGTTCAAACATTTACTGGAAACAGAAAAGAGCAAATCAAATGGGAGAAATGACCAGGTACAGATCATGTGACTGTGAAGCTTCACAATCACTCAGAGGCTAAGAAAACACATTATGTTTCCTTATAACAATCTGTGTTTGGATCTGAAGCCTGATGTGTGTTTATTCCTCTGAGCTGTCGACACCCACACACACACACACACACACACACACACAGACACACACACACACACAGACACACACACACACGCACACACACAAACACACACACGCACTGCACACACAGACACACACACACAGAGCTTCCTCCTCCTCTCAGACTCTGCTGACACCTACAGCATTAGATTTTTCAATCACCATTTGTCATTTGCATCCAACAGGAGGTTTTAATGACTGCTGTGTGTGTGTGTGTGTGTGTGTGTGTGTGTGTGTGTTTGTGTGACTTGACTCAGCGATGCTGTTGTCGTCGCTCTGTCTCACTGGACTCGACTCAAACAGGTCTTTTGTTTCTTCATGGAGGTGAAGAGTTCCAGGTGTGTGGTGCAGCAGGAGTTCATCAGACCATGTCAACACAAAACACACACAACTGCTCAGAGCTGGAATACAGGATCTGTGTCACTTTCTAACTGGATCATGTGTTTGCATCATAAGATATTTAGTTAATATCTCAGATCACATGGAAAACAAACCACAAACAAATCGTCCTTCAGGAGACAGAAGGAGGCCGGTTTGAAGCCGGGGGGGGATCAGGTCGGTGTCAGGCCCCGCCCCCGCTGAGCCTCATTCTCAAAGCTGATTGGCTTCTGTGACATCACTCAGGTTAAAGCGCTTCAACCCAAGCAGGTGAAGTGAATCATGTGAATCACAAACAATTCACCCACAGAGAACTTCCTGTTGTAACCAGTCTTTGGTGAATCTTGTCCATCACCTGTCTCCTTCCACGTCTCCCTGTATATCTGTGTTTGCAGAGTTTTGAATGAAATTGAATCTGACGACTCCAGTGTGAGCTCAGCTCTGAAAGCCACAGACCCACAAGTCGTTCAAACATGATTTCACTGCCGAGGAGCCGGTTGCATCATTCATCCCTCACGGCTGCCGCAGACCAAATTTCTGTTGCTTTTCTTTCTCAACTGCAAATGAACAAAGCTTCTCAGTGAAGAGGTGAACACTTCAGGGTCATTACTGCGTCTTTCAAGTCTCACACACACAAACTGTATCTGTTCTGACATCACTTATTATTTCTTCATGGACATGAAACCTTCTCTTTGTCTTTGGGAGTAAAACCAACCCTCAGTTTTCTGTCCTCCATTATTCATTCATGAGCTCTGAAACATTAACGCTGCACCGTCCTGACTTTTATTTACCAAATTACCTTCCACAGCAGCAATTATGGAAATAACAGCAACTGAACATCATTCATTTGTACAGCTGCGACCCACTTTCTGCTTCATATGTGAATGTTAATGTTTAATGTCCTCAGACAACAGCATGAAATCTTCATAAGTCCTTACAGAGTTGGAGTCTGCAGGGGGGGGGGCTGAGGGAACCAGAGACAAACTCCCTCCATCAGTAAATCAGAGGAAGAAACACGAGAACATGATTCAATCTAAACATCTGGTTCACATGTGAGTCTCTGTTCCTCAACACGTGAACAAAGCTCCACATGAACCGAAGCTTCTGCTCCTCTTCTAGGAAACATCTTAAAACTGATGAACAAAAGAACAGCAGGTACATGTCTCTGAAGATATTAGTATAATAACCCTCTACATGTTCTGAGTCAACAGGACTATACTGCTTATAATACCATGACTAGTGTTATACACCACAAAGTTAACATGCCTATTGTATGTGCATTTTAACATGCTAAAGGTTACATGCTGCAAATGGGCTCTTGAGAAACTGTTGACATGACATTAAATAAAAAGAGTCTCCAGACTAGAAGTGTTTTCAAACCAAAGAACTCCCTGAAATATAAAACATACAGATTTATATACTGAGATAAATGTCTTTAATAGTCTCTGCAGCTCCACAGCCGACAACACACATCTGTGGAGCTGCGTCAGTTCTACTGTGTGTGTGTGTGTGTGTGTGTCTGTGAGTGTGCATGTGTGTGTCTGTGTGTGTGTGTGTGTGTGTGTTTTAATGGCTCCTCTGAACGACTGTGATATAACCCTATCCAACACTGAGAGCAGAGAGATGATGAACGGCCTTTGAGTTTATCGATGCTCCTCCAGAGCAGGAACAACACATCTGGAAATGAATCATTGTTCAGGGGATCGATGAGCAGTGTGTGTGTGTCTCTGTGTGAGTGTGTGTGAGTGTGTGTGTGAGTGTGTGAGTGTGTGTGTGTGTGTGTGTCTCTGTGAGGACACACTGGACGGTGTGAGGGTTCTGGTTCTGTTGGGGGTTAGAGACGTGTCCTCACTGCGATAGAGGTAGAGACGTGTGCTCAGAGGGAAGAGGAGGTGGGAGGAGACGCTCCTGCAGGGCTCCTCTCTGGAATCGTGATGAGGGAGAAACCTGGAGAGGCTGAAACGTGTGCACACATGTTCACTGCGTGTTTGTTGTAACATGCAAAAGCTGCTTCTCAGAACTCAGTGTGTGTTCCTGTACTTACATCTTTGTGAGGACCGTTTTAAACACAGCTCTACAGAGTGAGGACATGTTGACCCGTCCTCAAGTCTTCAAAGGACTGCGTGAGGACTTGGTTGTAGAGTTAGGGTTAGATAGGGTTACGTAGGGCTAGATAGGGCTAGTCATTTGGTTTGGTTAGTTAAGGTTGTGTATACTCAATGAGTGTCTTCACTAAGACAGAAGAACGTTCTGAGGAAATATGCAGATACACAAGATGAAAGATTAATAAAAGAGATTTTTGTGTCACAGCTTCTTATTGTTGTGGTGAATTCAAAACAGCTGAACATGGGACAGAATGTTATTTTATTGTTAGACTGCGCCATCTAGTGGAGAGAAGCAGAACACACAGCCTCATGTTCAAAGTCTCATGAGTTTCTGTATTAATGTGATGAGCAGAGATGAGAACAACCTGAAATGATGTGAACCATCTCCGACAAACCTCTGTTTAACTTCTGCTTAGTTGTTTAGTTCGGTCCCTGTCCCATCTTCTAACATGGAGGAGGATTATGACCAACACAGCAGATAGACACCAGGGGGCGATAGATATTATTTGGCTTCACTTTTGGAAGCGGACCTGTCGTCCATCTTTGTTTACAGTCACTGTTTCCACAGCTTCTAGATCTGTTGTGCATCTGAGTCCTGGACTGTAAACACATGTATATACTTGAATATATATTAAATATGTTCTCTTTTCTAATAACTTCCAGTCCCACAGCGCTTGTCTTCAGTGGTTTGAACTGGAGCAAACATCTGGATCTGTATTAAACACATCTGTGGTTTGATCTTTCTTTCTTTCAGGATGTGATCTGTGATGTGAAACAGGATCTCTGCAGATTCTCTTCAACATTCAAGATCTTATCTTTATGGAATAAGTCCAGAGTCACTGAGGTTTATTTTGTGAATGTTACAAATCAAAGAGTCTTAATTAACTTCAGACTGTGGGTTTAAATTGAAATGTACACAAATACACATATATTAAATATGTATAATATTTAAACACTTTCTCTTCTAATTGTAAATGTGAAATCATCATCACTGAATCCTTCATGTTATTTCAAGTTTGTACCAGAAGATGGCGCAGTTGACCACGATTCACTCTACAAGAGCAGAAACTTTATTTTAAGAAGAGATTTTTTTACTTTCTCATGGTTGACGATAAGGTCATGTGTGTGTTTGTGTGTTGTAATTTTGGAGTTGTATTTTTGTTGTATTTCTGTTATTTGTGTTGTGAGTTTGTGAGTGTATTGTTAATAGTGCGTGAGTACTGTTTGTGTGTGTGTGTCTTGTGTGTGTGTGTAGCTTATTGAATGAATGTGTGTAGTTTATTGTGTGTGTGTGTGTGTGTGTGTGTGTGTGTGTGAGAGAGAGAGAGAGAGAGAGGGACAGAGAGAGAGAGAGAGAGGGACAGAGAGAGAGAGAGAGAGAGAGAGAGAGAGAGAGAGAGAGAGAGAGAGAGAGAGAGACAATTTGCGTGTGTTGTAATTTCGGGGGTTGTGTGTGTTTTTTGTTGTGTTTCTGTTATTTGTGTTGTTAGTGCTGTTTGTGTGGGTGTGTCTTTGTGTGTGTGTAGCTTATTGAATGAATGTGTGTGTGTGTGTGTGTGTGTGTGTTTTAGTGTGTGTGTGTGTGTGTGTGTGTGTGTGTGTGTGTGTGTGTGTCTCTGTTCTGGTGGACGCTCGCTGTCTCATTGGCACATGTCCCGGCGGGGCGGGGTGGAGCAGAGCGGGGCTGCTCCTGTTGTTCAGCCTCAGTCACAGAGCAGCTGCAGCGGCCGAGAGGAGCGGAGACAACCCGGGAGAGGAGAGTAGAACCGGGGGAGAGAACCGGAGAGAGGAGAGTAGAACCGGGGGAGAGAACCGGAGAGAGGAGAGTAGAACCGGGGGAGAGGAGCGGAGAGAGGAGCGGAGAACCGGGGGAGAGAACCGGAGAGAGGAGAGTAGAACCGGGGAGAGGAGCGGAGAACCGGGGGAGAGCACCGGAGGATCTGTCGGTGGGATCACGGGGCGCAGGACCGAGGCTCCGCAGAGGACACGGGGAGCAGCTGCAGCTGAGGCCGGTGAAGGGCTGTGATCGTCGGGTTCCTTTCAGCGCTGACACCGTTAAACTGTGGAGCTTCGTCTCGACGGTGAACACGCGTGAGGAGAATAACAATGATCCTGACTGCGACCTGCTGAGGGACACACCGGGGACACACCGGGGACATCCACACCGGGGACATCCACACCCACCTCAGGGCCAGAGACACAGGGGACATCTCCCCGTGGCCAGGGACATCACCCGGCTGGACACGTCCTGGGGCCCAGGCCTCACCTGAGGAGGTCTACACCCTGAACACAGGACTCAATGAGCCACCGTCTCTTTCCCACAATCCTCCAGTGAGACGCTGACCATGGGAAACAGCTTCTCCAACATCTCGGCCTTCCAGTCCCTGCACATCGTGATGCTGGGCCTGGACTCTGCCGGGAAGACCACCGTCCTGTACCGACTGAAGTTCAACGAGTTCGTCAACACGGTCCCGACGATCGGCTTCAACACCGAGAAGATCAAGCTGAGCAACGGCACGGCCAAGGGCATCAGCTGCCACTTCTGGGACGTGGGGGGCCAGGAGAAGCTGAGGCCCCTGTGGAAGTCCTACAGCCGCTGCACCGACGGCATCATCTACGTGGTGGACTCCGTGGACGTGGACCGGCTGGAGGAGGCCAAGACGGAGCTGCACAAGGTCACCAAGTTCGCAGAGAACCAGGGGACGCCGCTGCTGGTCATCGCCAACAAGCAGGACTTGCCCAAGTCCCTGCCGGTGGCGGACATCGAGAAGCAGCTGGCCCTGCACGAGCTGGCCCCCGCCACCACCTACCACATCCAGCCGGCCTGCGCCATCATCGGGGAGGGGCTGCACGAGGGCATGGACAAGCTGTACGAGATGATCCTGAAGAGGAGGAAGTCCCTGAAGCAGAAGAAGAAGCGGTAGCGTTTGGATTAAAGCTGTTTGATGCTGTGGATCTGCTGGAGCTAACACACGAGAACCTGAAGGACTCAAGCGTGGAGGTGATGCAGGAACAGCCGGCCTGTTCTCTGCTGCTGACTCTCCTTCTGCTCCTCATCCACCGGACGTTAAGCCGTTTGGTTTTGCACGTGGTGCCGGTCACTGGGTTCTTCGGGGGTCGGGGGGGGCGTCCTGCAGACGTGTCTCCTCCTGGACGTTGAAGGAGCCGTGTCTCCTCCTGGACGTTGAAGGAGATGTGTCTCCTCCTGGACGTTGAAGGAGCCGTGTCTCCTCCTGGACGTTGAAGGAGCCGTGTCTCCTCCTGGCCGTTGAAGGAGATGTGTCTCCTCCTGGACGTTGAAGGAGATGTGTCTCCTCCTGGACGTTGAAGGAGATGTGTCTCCTCCTGGACGTTGAAGGAGATGTGTCTCCTCCTGGACGTTGAAGGAGATCTGTCTCCTCCTGGACGTTGAAGGAGATGTGTCTCCTCCTGGACGTTGAAGGAGATCTGTCTCCTCCTGGACGTTGAAGGAGATGTGTCTCCTCCTGGACGTTGAAGGAGATGTGTCTCCTCCTGGACGTTGAAGGAGATCTGTCTCCTCCTGGACGTTGAAGGAGCCGTGTCTCCTCCTGGACGTTGAAGGAGCCGTGTCTCCTCCTGGACGTTGAAGGAGATGTGTCTCCTCCTGGACGTTGAAGGAGATGTGTCTCCTCGTGCTGGACACAGTGACACGCTTTGCACTTTTCATTTGATCCAGATCCAGGTTCATGTACACGGAAACAGAAGTGAAGTATTTTTTGAATATTAAAACAGTTAAAATCCACAGTTTGACTGATTGTTATCTTCTTCGTGTGATGATGACGATGATGAAGGTCACACTATTCATCATCTTGACGTGATGACGACCTCTGACCTGTGTGGATCAGCCAGAGGTTAAAAGGTCACAGGTCTCCTCAGCGCCGGCCTCGTGCTCGGGGAAACACCGCAGCTCATTTGTGAAATTTATGGATCTGCATTGCGGCGCCGGTTTCTTCTTCACGGGGTTTTACAGCGAGGAGCCGATAGAACCAGGGAGCTCCACACGTTCCTCCTCAGAAGCTTTAGTTCTCCCTCTGTCGTTATTTTACACTCAAACCAGTTGTTCCCTGATCTCAGATCTGCAGCTTCAGTGAGGTTCAGCTGGATCTGCTGCTGGAGGAGGTTTAGAATCTGACCTCAGATCCACTGAGGCTCAGTTTGTTCAGGAGGATTCAAACTGTTTAGTGATTCATCAGCTGATGTCACAACACAGGGAACCTGCCGGACTCAGTTTGACCATAAATCATTGAACATGTTGATCTGTCAAAGTTCAGTAAAAAGACAAACTGCTAAAATATTCATATTTCAGAAGCAGAAACAAACTTTGAGACATTTTCTTTAACAAAATTACTGAAAGTATTAATGAGCTGAACTCCATGCGTCTCTGAGATGTATACAAATTATATAACGTTAATAAATTATATCGTCAGAGATTAAAGGTTTAAAATGTTTTTTAGTTGATAAATTTCTTCTAAACTCGTCACATTGTTTTTTTTAAAATAAATTTAGAACCAGGACAACGGTTTTATAGAAACGTCTCAACCACTGGATTCATCTCCACGTGTTCATCTTCTGAAGGACGAGTCCTCAGCTTTTCATCTAGC
>CM076727.1:21981267-22056267 GCA_038501795.1 Pseudopleuronectes americanus
GCAGGTTTTCTGAAACGTGCTCTGATCAGTTTCCAGGCTGCAGCGTTTCCCTCCAATCCAGAGTCTCCTTCATCTCTGTCCCTGTGTCTCCTCCTCCTCCTCTTTCATCTCCTACGCTGCTTTTTTTCAAGTCTTTTATTTCATGTATTTAGAGCAGAGAGGTTTCGTCAGGACGGGGAGGAAATCGACCTAAAAACCAGGATCTGTGTGTGTGATGGATGCTCGGAGGATTTATCTGAAAAACACATGAATCACTGATAGGAACAGTGTGTGTGTGTGTGTGTGTGTGTGTGTGTGTGTGTGTGTGTGTGTGTTGTGTGTGTGTGTGTGTGTGTGTCCCCGACAGATCACCTGAGACCAGCTGGATATGAATCAAAGAAACGTTTATAATCTTCATCATCACGTCCATCTGACTGTGATGAACATTAAACCCACACACGTGTTCTCTGGGATCACGTCTTCACCGGAGCAGATGTTTCAGGCTCTGACACGTCTCATCAGTGTCAGTCACAGTGGGGTTATTTAAAGCAACAGTTAGATTTTTTTTTAATCAAGTGAGTGACGCTTCTCTCCTGCAGTGGTTGGATGTAACTAAGTATATTTACTCAGATACTGTACAGATTGCAGGTTTCTGTACGAAAGTGGAAAAAACATTTCAGTAAATATCTTTCTTTCTCCAGACACTGGCATTCGGATCAGGTGGTACAGGAATCGAACTGCTGACACTTGTACACACACACACACACCACACACACACACACACACCACACACACACACACACACACACACACACACCACACACCCACTCATGCCTCTCCTTCCTCTCTGCAGGGATCTCCATGCCCATTCCGGTGCTGGGACTCAGAGACCACTCCAAGGTGTTCAAAGATGGCAGCTGCCTGCTGACAGATAACCACTTTGTGCTGGTGGGCTCCTTCGTGGCGTTCTTCGTGCCCCTCACCATCATGGTGGTCACGTACTTCCTGACCATCAACGCCCTGCAGAACGAAGCCACCCTGTGTCTGGACCAGCTGGTGCCGCGGCCCAAATGGAGCACCACCTTCACCTTGAGCTTTCTACCTCAGACCTCGCTGTCTTCTGAGCGACTCTGCAGACGTGAGGCCGGCGGGCGGGGGGAGCAGCGGCGGCCTGGGGGGCGAGCGGGGGGGCGAGCGGGGCAGTGTCTCAGGCTCGCTGTTCGGACGCCGCACCATGCAGTCCATCAGCAACGAGCAGAAGGCGTCCAAGGTCCTGGGGGTGGTGTTCTTCCTCTTCGTGGTCATGTGGTGTCCGTTCTTCATCACCAATGTGCTGGTGGTGGTGTGCGACCCGGAGGCCTGTGACCCAGGACTCATGGGGGGTCTGCTGAACGTCTTCGTCTGGGTCGGCTACTTGTCCTCCGCCGTCAACCCGCTGGTCTACACCTTGTTCAACAAGACGTATCGTGCAGCCTTCCTGCGATACGTCCGCTGCCAGTACCAGCCGCCAAAGAAACCTCTGCAGCTCATGCTGGTGAACACCATCCCCCCGCTGGCTTTAGGCTCCACCCACCTGCCACTGGGCGAAATCGCAAAGCTACGAAATGGAGCTGCGCTCTCTAGTGGTGACGTGAAGGACTTCTCTTTACCCGGGCAGGAAATATTGTGTAAGTCGGACAAAAGGCAAAAAGACGGGGATGAAAGCTGCGTGTGAATCTCTGAGCTGATCAGGGATCAGATCATTTCACCTCCGAGGTCACTTCTTTCTTCTGAGAGCAAAGACTTTATTTTAAAGACAAAGTGCCTCCTCGTCTGGATTATAGAATCACTGAGGACCCGACGTCTTCAGAAAACTGGGATTATCGTATAAAGCTTCATCTTTCAGAGCAGCTTGAAACGGTCTGATCCTCGTTATCAGTCTGGATCCAGTTTCTGTATTAAAACACAAAAACCTTCTGATAACCATCTGCCCCAGAATAAAGTCATCAGAGATCGTTTCATGTAAAAATCCCTGAAGTCTTGGGTTTTGGTCTCGGTGCCGTTTCAAAGCTTCTGCCAGAAAATCCCATTAGTCCTGGAAAGTTTCCCCTCGTTTGTGAAAGAGATGACTCGATCGATATCTTCCAGTTGGATCATTAAAGAAGAAAAAGAGGAAGAGTCGATGCAAATGATGCAAAAAGACTTTTAATAGAAGCTCTTCAGGAAAAAGGATCAAATACGGATCATTTCATTTCATGAGCTGCAGTGACCTCAGATGCTCCTTCATCCTCCCCAGCCTCCTCTACCTCCCTCGGACCTCCGGGGATCAGGAGGAACCAGAGAAGCAGCTGCTGAGGGAAACAAAAACACAGTGAGAAAGACGACGTTAGAGAGAGACAGCGAAAAAGAATTTAAATTTGTATGTTGTGAGTATTTGTACATGATGATCTTTGTTCCTGATGTGTTGCCGTGTGATGATTGTAAAACGAGTTTGCAGGACACGAGGATTCAAGTGCAAATGTGTTTGTTGTTAAAGTCACTTTTTATTGTGTTGTAACTGACGGTAGATGTTTAAACATCATTTTAAAATGTGATGATATTGACCTGCTGTTTCAGACCTGACGCGCTGGAGTGATGAGTGACGGTGCGGTTGTGCCAAAGATGTGTCATCACAATACTTCACAATGGATTTGAAACATAAGAACCTGTGGCAGCGTCAGGACGATGCTGGTCACGTGATCCGACCGAACGTTGAATCGTTGTCGTTAGACTTTGAGAATAAATAATGTGTGTGTGGTGTGTGTGTGTGTGTGGTGTGTGTGTGTGTGTGTGTGTGTGTGTGTGTGTGTGTGTGTGTGTGTGTGGTGTGTGTGTGTGTGTGTGTGTGTGTGTGTGTGTGTGTGTGTGTGTATGTGTGTGTGGTGTGTGTGTGTGTGTGTGTGTGTGTGTGTGTGTGTGTGTGTGTGTGTGTGTGTGGTGTGTGTGTGTGTGTGTGTGTGTGTGTGTGTGTGTGTGTGTGTGTGTGTGTGTGTGTGTGTGTGTGTGTGTGTGTTGTGTGTGTGTGTGTGTGTGTGTGTGTGTGTGTGTGTGTGTGTGTGGTGTGTGTGTGTGGTGTGTGTGTGTGTGTGTGTGTGTGTGTGTGTGTGTGTGTGTGTGTGTGGTGTGTGTGTGTGGTGTGTGTGTGTGTGTGTGTGTGTGTGTGTGTGTGTGTGTGTGTGTGTGTGTGTGTGTGTGTGTGTGTGTGTGTGTGTGTGTGGTGTGTGTGTGTGGTGTGTGTGTGTGTGTGGTGTGTGTGTGTGTGTGTGTGTGTGTGTGTGTGTGTGTGTGGTGTGTGTGTGTGTGTGTGTGGTGTGTGTGTGTGTGTGTGTGTGTGTGTGTGTGTGGTGTGTGTGTGTGGTGTGTATGTGTAGTGTGTATGTGTGTGTGTGGTGTGTGTGTGTGTGTGTGTGTGTGTGTGTGTGTGGTGCAGCTGTGTGTTAGATCTTACCAGCTGACCAGTGACCCTGAAGCTCCAGTAGAGTCTGTTTCGATGTTTGATGGTCTCGTCTCTTTTCTACGTGTGGAACAGTTTCTGACTCATGTTTTCAAATCAGAGTAAAAAGAAAGAATTTGAAGACGTTTCCTGGTTTTTATTCAGTGTGTGAAGATAAAGAAAAGATTTGTGTCTGAAGAAAAGAATCTTCTGACGTCTGGAAACTAAAACCTTGATTCATCTCAGACTTCAGATCTTATGTTGCTTAACATTCGGCTTCAGGGACTTTCTGAGAAAAGCTGAAGAGGCCCCACAGGTCCCATCAACATGGGGCCAGCTACACAGCTACACGACTACACAACTACACATCTACACATCTACACATCTACACTACTACACTACTACACATCACACCCGGATCATTTCCAGGACAGATCCCCAGACACAGCTTGTTGTGTTGTGACGCCTCCTCTCTGGCAGCACCTGGAACCAGAGCTGCTGAACCACATGAACACAACGTCTTCTGAGGTCATCTCAGGTCACGTTGTTGTCAGGAGTCAAAAGTTTGTAAGTGGTTTTAAGAAGCAGGAGGTAATTAAAGGATTCCCCACAAATCCCTCTGGAGACAGACGTAGGCAGAAGAGGGGATTAATTACAAACCAGAGAGGAAAGAGGGAGAACGAGGGATGAGACGAGAGGAGAGAGGGAGAACGAGGGATGAGACGAGAGGAGAGAGGGAGAACGAGGGATGAGACGAGAGGAGAGAGGGAGAACGAGGGATGAGACGAGAGGAGAGAGGGAGAACGAGGGATGAGACGAGAGGAGAGAGGGAGAACGAGGGATGAGACGAGAGGAGAGAGGGAGAACGAGGGATGAGACGAGAGGAGAGAGGGAGAACGAGGGATGAGACGAGAGGAGAGAGGGAGAACGAGGGATGAGACGAGAGGAGAGAGGAGAGAGGGAGAATGAGGGATGAGACGAGAGGAGAGAGGGAGAACGAGGGATGAGACGAGAGGAGAGAGGGAGAACGAGGGGTGAGACGAGAGGAGAGAGGGAGAGGGAGAACGAGGGCTGAGATGAGAGGAGAGAGGGAGAACGAGGGATGAGACGAGAGGAGAGAGGGAGAACGAGGGATGAGACGAGAGGAGAAAACGAAGCAGAAGATGAAACGATAAAGAAGGTGAAGAAGCAGCTGAAGAGGCGAGCGATGGACGGATAAGATGAGAGGAGGAGAATGAGGAAGAGGAAGGTCAGAGAAGAGGTGATGAAGGGTAAGAACATGACTCAGATGTTATGGCTTCTCTCCTCTTCTCTCCTCTTTCATCCTCCCATCACTCGTGTGTCCTCCTACACCTTCAGGTGACATCACAGCTCTGGATCCGTCCTCCTGCTCAAACACCAGTTCTCTACATTTCACTAAACTGCGACGTTCAGGTCACATGGTCTGATGTTACCAGTTGTGGTCAGAGGGGGGCGGTGCTGAGTACGAAGGGTGGACCTGTCCCAACATATCCCAGCATGCATTGCACCTCAGTGAGGAAGAGGTTATGGAACCAGCCGGTGCGAACACGTCCGATTCTTCGGTTTCAGGTTCAACTCAAACAAACAGCAGCAGACATGTTTAAGAACCGGGGCGTTGCTAGGTAACAGCCGGGAGGGTGGGACGAGGCCAGGTCCACGTCCTCCATGTGTCTCCGTCCAGCTCACAGAGGACGGAGGACACGCCTCCTGTGGACTGGATGTGGGACTGTGGCAAGGGGCGGAGTCACCACATACGAAGATGAACATGTGACGTTTGTGATCCAATCAAACTGGTTCAGAGAACTGGTCTCTGTGAAGGTGGATCCAGATCAAACATCTGGATCTGAACGCCTCTGGATGTAGTGATGTGAAGGAGGTTCTGATGGGAGCTTGATCCAATCAGCTGCTGCTCGATGACTGAGATGATTCAGAATCATGAGTTTGAATGAATATAGGTTCAAACCAATAGGATTTGTTGTTGTCGTTTAGTGTGTTTTAAGTCAAATATTCATTATGATAATATGTGTAAAGTAGACATTGAACTCAGGAGGTGAGTTTGGATCTGAAGGTTCAGTGTGACCTCGATATCCATGAATAAAGAATCTGTTTCTTCTGCAGCTCAGAACTTTCTGTATCAGCAAAACCCTTCATCACAATAACAGTTTCTGTGGCAGCTAATTTCCTACATTAATATTCTTTCACTGTCTCGAGCCTCATCAGTCTGACTGTGAAGGGCCGAGGCTGCAGCTTCTAGCGTTATCAGGGGGACTTGAACCAATCATCCAAACTGAGCAGTTCGATTTCCTCAGTGCTACGTGGAGCTGACGGAGCGACCACACGCCCTCTGCTCCCTCACAGACGCTCTGTACAGAAACTCACGAGTCACAACGTCCTCTGACTCCTGGGAAACGAAGGTCAAAGAGTTTATAGACACATCACTGCTGATTGGACGATATCTCTGACACAGACACACAACCACAGACTCTGAAGAAACAGCTCCTCCGATGAGACACTTTGAGTTTGTGATATTTACTGTTCAAAATGTAAATGAAATCAACCCCAAACAAAACTAAATTAAATGAATGGAATCAGCTTCTGTTGCTTTGTTAGTCTCACAGTTTCTTCCCCACACGTAAATACAGGATAAGCTCTTTAAATATAGAATAAATATACAACTGAAAATGTCAAAGATCTTTAACCTGACAGATATTCAACACAATGACTTCCTGTCGCTCGGCGCCTCATCAGGAGAAACACTTCCTGTTCCTCCAGAACTCTCCCTTAGCCCCGCCCCTCCAGACCAATCAAAACCTGATGTCACTCTAGTTGACCAATCAGAGGCAGATAATACACCTGAACTAATCAGGATAGTGAGACTTTATATAAAGAGGTGCACACACACACACACACACACTCACACACACACACACATGTCAGAGAACAAGATTTAGAGATTACACATGATTATATTATTATAACTATTATAGACACTGTGGGGACTGAGGACATGTGGACGCCATGTTGACGATCATGTGGACGCCATGCGGACCGATGAAGACCCTGCACACACATTATGAGTGATACAGACATTTTTTACACAAACGTTCCAACTTAGTGTTTGTGCCTGTGAACACACAAACCTCCATGAAGTGTGGACACACAGTATTCTACAGATTCTCCTGATCTGGAGTTCAATGTGATGCTGTGCAGTAAATTAAACTTCAGATCCTCTTCTCTTGTGTAACTTGTTAACTGTCACAGCTGAAATCCTTGTGGACACATTACTCAACAACTTTTCTCTGATTTTATATTTCATGTGCTGATATGTTCAATGTTAAAATGAAAGTTGGGAACCAGTCCTCTGAGGAATCAGATTTCTGGAACAAGCTCAGGGATATTTTTAAGTGTTGATTATCACATTTTTATATCAGAACGTCTGCTCGTTTGAAGACGATTCCCCCAGAGAGAGAACTCCTCTTCACACAGCCCGGCTTTCATTATCTGAGGAGGAGGAGGAGGAGGAGGAGGAGGAGGAGGAGGAGGAGGAGGAGGAGGAGGAGGAGGAGGAGGAGGAACTGACGTTTGCTTCTATAAAACAACTAAAGAACAAAAAGAACATGAGTTCACATGGAACCAACTGTTTTAACTTCCAGTCGATGGAGCCAGAGGAGACCAGAGCTGCTCCTCCAGTCGTCTTCATCAGCAGGACCACCGTCTGCTAACATGGAGGAGGTGGGTTGATGAGCTGTACAGCTGCCAGCCACCAGGGGGCGATGGAGACGCTTTGGCTTAGGGAGCCTTCATGTCATGATTATATATAGAATCACGGTTCTGATGTGAGAAGTTTTAATAATCCGTTTGTGATATATATTTACAGATTTGTTTTATCTTGTGATTTTTGATGACACACAAACACTCGTCAACGAACAGTGTTCGGATAACAAATCTGACGAGAAACACAAGGGGGAAGAAAATAATTTAATAATTAGGGAAAAAATACTGATAGAAAAGAAAATTATGTGACCGCGTCAACAGAGAGAGAGAGAGAGAGGGGGAGAGAGAGAGATATGGAGAGAGATAAAGGGAGGGAGAAAGGGAGAAAGGGAGAGCGGGAGAGAGAGAGGTCGTCATGGCGACTCCATTCAGTTCTTCTGTCCACGGCTGCAGGGGCTTCTGGGAAACTCGGGTTAATTGGCTCTGTAAATAAAAGAGAAACAAAACAATACATCAAATTAAGAGGGAACACACACACACACACACAAACACACACACACACACACACACACACACACTCTCAGAGTAATGAGGCCCTGGTGTTAAATGTGTCGTATGTTGTGTGTTTGCTTTAATGAAAATGTATGTGTCGTGTGTTTATTGTCTTTAAATTACATTTAACAACCTGAAATCTGCTCCAGATATTAAAGCAGCTAAAGAAGAAGTGTGTATGAACAGATCATTATGACCAAGGACGTGATGAAGCTCTGCCTCCTCTTCCTCGTCTTCATGATGCTGGACCGACGCCCTCATCCTCGAGAGAGAGAGAGAGAGAGAGAGAGAGAGAGAGAGAGAGAGAGAGAGAGGAGAGAGAGAGAGAGAGAGAGAGAGACTTCACTGAGCTCGACCACCGATCGTCATGACCCCTCTGACCCTCAGCAGCGCCTCACATGTGTCTGAGGTCAGGGATCTGCTCCTCACACATGTGGACCTCCTGTGAAGCTTCAGGAGGACCCAGAGGATCCTGATGAGTCTGTGAGGAGCTGAGGCTGGAGGAGAAGGATGGATGGACTGGTGATGGACTCGCAGCTCAGATCAGCTGCTCCACAAGATAAAGAGTTTTCCCCCTGAGGCAGTTTCCGCTGAATGATTAACCCGAGTTCTTCTATAATAGGTTTTTAATATTTAAAGGCAGAATGACTCCGGTGTGGCCCGTGTCACATAGAAAATTAAATGCGGCTAAATTGAAATTGAAATTCAAACAGCTGTGAGAAATGAATGTCTGGAACCTCCAGCAGAGACATGAGTTCTGATGTCATCTCTTTGCTTTCATGAGGATCAACAGGTTTACAAAGACGTAGTTAGTCACATGTTCTTTCCAACAGGTTGCTATGGTTACGCCTGGTCTCCAGCCTGTGAAATGTAAACTGGTGTAAACTGGTCTCGTTTTAGTTTGAAAACTCTGGGGCTGTGTTCCCGTCGGTCACTTCCTGTCTGGTTTATAATCAGTATTTCTGTTACGCTGTAAAAACCTTCATCAAAAGGCGATTGAGTCCTTTCCCATCGGCAGCAGGAGTTTCACAACTGAACTAATATTTTCCATGATACTATTTAGAAAGCAGCGTAGAACCAGGCCTGAGCCATTTTTATCTTTTAAGATATTTGATTTCAGAACAGTCAGTGATTTCTGTGGAGCCGGTTTCATGCACAGATCTGAAGGATGATTGTCGAGTTCTTTGATAAAAGTGACTTTAATGTGTCTGGAAAATAATCTGACGCCCTAAAGACAAGTTGGCTGATTGTTCTCATCAAACTGGAATCAAATGTTGTACTTGAATTCAAATCAATAGGAATTGATTTTATTTAGACTGGACTGACAAAACGAGCTGAAGATCATGGAGCCAGTCACAAATCAAATCAGATAAACATGAAAGTAATTAGAATCAATCCTCTGGAGAACATGAATCTATTTTCTAACATCATGACGATACATCCGGTGGTTGGAGACTTCACTCTGAAGCGCGTGTGGACGGACTGACATTAGAATTCATGGAGCCTGAAGCTTAATGAACGTAATAAAACCAGAGGAAGGTGACTTTCATCTTTATTGGCAGCGACGTCCATTCATCACGTCTCTGCAGAGTGAGACCATCTCTCCACCGAGGAACGAGTCTGTGACTTTAACCTTCAGGATCCGTTCTGATGACGGCTCAGTCTCAAGCTGTTCTCAGACCAGCAGGTGGAATCCAGAGAATCGTCTCCAGAGCTTCTCCAGAGTTTGTGTTTCACAGCACAAAGTGAAATGTCCACGTTGGGGCAACATCACTCATTAACTGTTGTGAAGAATAAAGAACAAACAACAGTCAGCAGTTATCATATATAATAGTTATCACTGCCTGGAGGTAACTTCAGCTCCGTACGTGTGGAGCCTCATAATATAATCTATATAATAATGATGATTCATATACGTGTGTATTGAAGGTCATTTAGTCTGTAATCAGGGTAAACAACCAATAAGCATGAGTCAGTGACACAAGCTACAGATATGAACTGTATATATAAAACAGAAGCTGCTGGTTATTAATCAGTTAAAGGTCTGGACTCAGTTTGACTCTGGAACAAGAGTTAAAAGAAGAAGAAGGCGTCTCCTCTTCCTCCAGAAATGAAGCAGATGATCTCAATTACAAACGCTGCCATCTTGTGGTGAAGACGTTGTTAGCAGTCAGAGCCTGTGCAGTCGTGATCGTGGGGTGGAGCCGAGATATCAAGGTCCCACCCACACACCTGTTCAACCAATCAGGAGTCAGTCTTAGCTGTCAATCGAGCATCATGTCATCCATCTTTATTTCTCTGTAGTTTATCACCGGGTTCTTTGTGATTTCACGTCTCATGAAACACGATGTGTTGCTCAGAGTCGGTCGTGTGAGCAGCTCACAGCAGGAATCGAACCCCCGTCGCCTCCGTCAGCTGCTTTCAGTGACTCGTCCGGTAAAGGACGTGGAAGCTGGTTAGCTTTGTCCCATCGTCAAGGAGGCGTCTAATCGATGTGACGTTTAAAGGTCGTCTGACATTTTGCTCCGAGCTTCTCTGCGAACACCTCACAACGCAGACAGCTGACGTCCAGCAGGAGACAAACGAGCTTCTCCACTTATACGCCACCCAACAAGTTCTTAAAAAGCGAATCGCACTCATTGATTCATAGTCGCCAGCTGCTCCCAGAGAAGCAGGAGAAACATCTGTGACCAGCAGGAAGCCACATGCTGCAGATGTTCAGCTGGTTCAGGAGCGGTGAACACACAACACGTCTTCACAGACACAATAACACGTTTAAAAAAGGATCAGGTGTCGAACAGACAACTCTTTTGATATGTGCACTTTATGTTTAAAAAACGTTTGAATCCTGTGAGTCCCTCAGGAGAAGGTGGAGACCAAACATGGAGAAAAAAGAGGAAACACTGAACCTCACTGTCAGACCTGGTTTTCAAAAAGTTCATGAACTGATCGATGAAGAAAGAGACAAATTAAATATAAATATCGCGGGGGGTGTTGGGTGGGGGGGCAACATTCATCCGTTCTCTCCTCCTCCTTTTTCTGTCCCTCAAATAAAAACTTAGATCACCTTCATGATGTCACAGATGCTCAGGTCGCCACGGTGATGAGCTGAAAGAGCGGCTGGAGGCTCCAGATAATACAATTACCTCTGTAACAGACCATAATATCATTACATGGAAACACAATGAGAAGGAACATTAAAGACTGAAGTCGTCAGGATTTCATCTTTTTCCAACAGAAGGAAATATACAAACCTGTTAACCTGATGTTAAAGTTTAAGAGTTTTATTGTGTAACGACTTCACACATGTACACACTCTGACTCACACACACATTGAGGAGTAAATACCTGAAAGTTACAGAAGGAATCAAACCTCAGCCGAGAAAACACGACTCTTTTATCGTGTGTGTGTGTGTGGTTGGTCTGAGGACCTAGAAGAAGACATGTCAATCAGATCATTGTTTACATTTCAGAATCTTCTTCAGATTATTGTCTTAATCTGCTTGATGTCAGAATCTTGTCTCCATGGAGACGGAGGGGCGAGTCCCTGGTGGTTCGAGGTGGATCAGAGCAGACGTGAGGTTTGTCCTTTTGTCTCGTGGTGTCTCCCTGCAGCTCTGACCATGACACCATGACACCATGACACCATGACACCACGGAACCCTGTGGCCCTAATGTCAGAGTGATGACACAAGTCTCTGAGAGACTGAGTCTGGACCTGATCCCACTCGCACAACACAAACACAACAACCTTCACTTTGCATCAACAACTCAACGCAGGACAAGTTGTCATGGTGACAGCTTCTTACACGAAGCAGCTGAATCACTTCCTTCATTCAGCTTAATGTCCAACATGTGTTCAGAGGAACTGATGTTCTTCAGCCCGACACTTTGTTAAATCACCTGTCTTTATCCTGATTTACCCAGCATGCACTGCAGGGCTCCTCTCTCCACCTCCAGCTGAACGCTCATCCCTCTCCTGCCTCCTCAGAGCTTCTACCGAGCTGAGAAGCTTCAGCTGAAATGAAACGATCTCACGTCTGAATCATCACTCTGAACTCTGAACTCTCCTGCTCATCACGGACTCACGGTTCAAACTGTTCCTATTAGATCTCGTCTCGTTTGCTGATTAACAAACAATCCTCTTCGTCTTTTACAGTCAGATAAACATTAATATTGAACAAATCATATCAAATATTCACAAAGCTGCATAATCCAGTTTCCTCGGAGACCGTGAAGATCCAAGAGGCTTCGGGTTCAGTCGTGTGCAGGAGCCACAGAGTCCAGGAGGGACACAAGTAGAAGGTCAACACAGCTGAGCTTAATGTCACCCAACAGGCGCCCCAGGGGATTCTGGGAGTGTGAGTTTTGTTGAATCTGTGAACACAGGAGGGAGGAATGGATCTGATCCAAGCTGGAGCTCCTGCTGTTCATCTGATATCAAGATGATTCTGTTTAGCATCTTCCTGCAAATCAAGCAGGAAAAAAACAGACAGGTTGGGTTCAGAGCCTCCAGGGGATCTGACCCATTCAGCCCTAATGACCGGACCTCACTGTGACCTTTGACCTCTGAATGATTGAGTCACAACTACAAAGACAAACTTGAGATATCAAGAGGTAACGTTGAGGTCAAAGGTCACTGTGAGACCAGGTGAAGAAACTCTCTTGAGACTAATTCTCTTCACGTACTCCGAGTCCAAGTGAAGGTTTGTGGCAGATGGAATGAAATCAGCTTTGTTCCTGATGCTTTGCTTTTGAACTCACTGTGACCTTTGACCCACAATCGAATCAGTTCATCCTTCAGATTGAAGGTTCACTCTAGAGAGACGTCTGGAGGCTCGTTTCCCGATGGTCGGGTCGTGTTCTCTCTTATTCACGCTGCACACGTCTGTGAATCAGGTTCAGTTCGGGTTCAGACACAATGAGAACAGAACAGACCCCCTGCTGAGGCTCCGTCACAAAGCAGCAGTTATAGATATAATGGTGAATAAACAAGTGCTTCTCTGATGTGGTGTTTTAAATCCAGCAGAGGAGGAGCTCTAGGTTCATGAAACCAACCGACTCTGACGGAGGCAGTGAAGGCAGCACCACCTCAGGGCTGTTTGTGTTTGTTTCACTTCATCATCGACAAATTACAATCAGAACATATTCATCCTGTGTTTATTACGACCGGAGGTTTGCAGGGTTTCACATCTAAAGACCAGCAGAAGCTTTAATGAAAAGGTCTGAGATCAGAAAACACATCAGCACAGGAAGAGGAAAGAAATGAACCGATTGAAGGAAACAGAGACTCAGCAGCTTGGACACGTTTCAGTTCAAACAACAACGTCCTCACGGGAATAAAACCTCGGACCCAACAACCACCTGAGCTGCTCCACACACAGACATCAGCCGCCTCCTGCCAGAAGAGCCGGACCCAACACAGACAGAGCAGCTTGTTATTCTTCAATCAGACGGACACGACGCCATTACAGCTGGAACGTGTCTCATTCTGCAGAGACAGACGAGAGGGGACGAGTGTCTCAGAGGAGGAGACGCCGAGCGAAGACATTCTGACTGAAAATAAACTCTCTATGGATTCTGTCTGTTGGACTTTAAAGCAGAAATTCAGATTCTACTTCAAACCTTTTATCAACGAGCAGAAAGATGTCAAATGGACAAATTCAGGTTCTTTGATTTGTCTTATTTTACTTCTCAGTTTTCAGCTGAAAGTCTCAAACTGTGAGTTTTAAATCAAACGTTAGAAACGTCTTTAGTTTCTGCTCCTTGTTCCTTCTGCTCAGAGAATCCAGAGAACGGCAGAACCGAGTCTGGACTTTATCTGGAGTCTGTGTCTGTGAAGCAGCAGCAGGTTGTCGGGTCTGACTTGTTCACACCAACAGGAACATGTGGGAGCATCAGGTGAGGGGCGGAGCCTGTAGAGCAGCAGGGGCGGAGCCTGTAGAGCAGCAAGGGCGGATCCTGTAGAGCAGCAGGAGGCGTGGCCTGTAGAGCAGCAGGAGGCGGGACATGACGTATAAACTCTGCTGTGTAAAGATCAGTGTTGTTGTTTCCAGCTCCTCCAGCTCCTCCAGCTCATCCACACCGGGGTCGGCTCCATCACCAGAAGATCTGGAATCTCCTCGTGTTTCCAAGTGGACGTCTTCGTCTTCTACGTGTTCGGCTCCTCTTCTTCATCCTGAGATGTTTGTGTTCTTCCAGTTTCACGTCACGTGTTAGAAACCTCGTCCACACGGTGAATCCTCCGTGGCAGACTAATCAAACTGATGAACTCCTGTTTGCTGCAGCATGTGTTTGTATCTGAACTCCAGAGACTCTCAGTGTTTGAACCTGTTTGAATTCATCTTTGTGAGGTTTTCTCGCTCGGAGACAAATCCCCGGTGAGTCATCGCTCTACAGAATCAGTCTCCAGGAGCTGAGCGGCTTCAGGCTGTAATAACTTGAATGAAGAGCCGAGCTAGTGGTGACTGATGGAGGTCGAGACAGATGGAGACTATTTGTGGAAACACGACTTCGGAGTTCTCGCTCCTAAAAGTCGCCCGTGGGAATAAACCAGGGGAAGTTGAGGAATTTGTATTAAAGGTGAAACGACCACAAACATAATGGAAGTCGACACACACACATTCACACCCAGACCCACACACCCACACACACCCACACACACACCACACACACACACACACCCACAGACACACACACTCTGCATGGTCACATGTTAGAATATTAATGTGGATTAATGAAGAACTGGGCAGATCATTAAACTCAACCAGTGACGACCAGGATGTGCTCATGCATCGTCATGACGACAGCTCCATCATCTGGACTGATGTTTCCTCCTGGTCCCTTTGTACTCGACCTCGACCCTCGGACCCGGGACCGGAGGAAGAGCCGGGGCAGCTGGGGGATCAGCTGTCTGACCAGAGACCAGACAGCTGATCGTCAAAATAAAAGCAGAAATAAAACACCAGATAAAATGTTCAATAAACTTGTTGCTCACACGCTTTTGTGCGACTGAGGATTAGAAACGAATCCAAGGACAGAAAAGGATTTTCTATGAAATAACACAAAACATACAAATTAAAACTCAACCCTCTGATTGTCTCTGATGCTCCAGCGTGGAGTGAACATTAATAATCTGTTTCATGTCCGATCACACCTTCACTCTCTGCTCTGACCTCCACATGTTGGGGTTTAAAAAGTCGTTGCGGTTTTTTTGAAAATGTTCAAATCTACATTTTCTGTGTAATAATAAAATCTGATTATTTCAGTTTGGACGTTGACGGTTTCAAGGCTGTATACTGAATACTCGTTCATGTTTATGTATGAAGACATTTAGACATTCCAGCAGCATGAGTCATCAGAGAGAGAGAGAGAGAGAGAGAGAGAGAGAGAGAGACTCTCTCCCTCTTTCCTCTGAACAAACTGGAACCTTTGAGTTATTTTCTTATTTTTATCCAGACATCAGATAAAACTTTTTCACTTTCCTGAACAGACTGAACTGCCCCCCCACAGAAGGTATCTCACCTTTACAGAAAGGAACTTGCAGCAGCACAAACTGAAGCTTATCAATCTGAGGCAGCCGCTGAGCCCCCCCACTGCAGGAGCTCACTGTCTGCAGGGGGCGCTGCTGAGGGGTGGGGGGGGGGAAGCAGAGACTGAACCTTCTTCTGCTGCAGCGACTCCAGCTGAGACCTAATGGAACCTGTCGTCTTCTCTTTCTTCTGACCGGACGATCAAAGATGTTCATCATGTCAGGAGACAAGAACTTCAGAGCTGTCTGTGTGTGTGTGTGTGTGTGTGTGTGTGTGTCTGAAGACTAAACCTCAGCTCATTGGTCAGATCAGCAGGCTCCGCCCACACTGACAAACCTGAACGCATCACATGACTGATTCTCTCCAGATCAAGTGAAACACAAACTACACACTCATTGTTCTCTGCGTTTATTTTTTTTGTCCTTTGTCGTACTCTTTGAGGAGCATAAATATTTTACAGTAAGAACATCAGTTTGGTTATTTACAAGATTTAATAAATGACATACAACTCAGAATGTCGGCTTGTGTCTGGAGCGCTGGAGGAAGGTGTCACATGAAGGAGACAAACAGCTGAGAGAGGAAGTGGATCAGACGCTGACACGATGGCAAAGTGAGATGAGACTAAAGGAGAATAAATACACACACAACATCCAGACCCGTTTAAACCTGCAGCTCCGACAGCAACAACCTCCTGTGAACTCTGAGTTCTGAGCATCACACGTCCTGTCAGCTCACGCTTCCCTTCAGCAGGTCAGTGATGCTCACGTGCACGGCCACGTGCACGGCCACGTGCACGGCCCGAGTTGCAGTGCTTCCTCAGAGATGTGCAGTTCATCTCAGCGAGCTAACCAAGGTAACGACACTGCAGGGACACGATTCATGCATTTAAAAAGCCGAGGCGGCATCGGTTCGTTTCCTAAAAGGAATCGAACCTGCGTGTTCAGAGATGAGGGTGAACAGCGTTTGTTCCTCTGTGCATCAGAGGCTTCTGGCGTTAACAAGATGTGAACCTCCAGGCACCAGGGGGCGCAACACACACAACAACCACAACGAGTCAAATAAACAACAGCGACAATCAGACGATGGAAATGAAATTATTCTGCAACTGTGTGAAATTCTCAAATATGAGAGTTGGCCGGATGAGCTGACGTTAAAACCTCTGGATCGCCCCCTGGTGTCTGGCTGCAGTAGGTCATAAACCACCTCTCCTCCATGTTAGCAGATGGGACATGGACCAATCTAAAAATCACCAGCACCAGATGGTGGCACGTTGTGGCCCCATGAGGCAGCAGGATCTGAGATCAGTGACAGCAGCTGATGAGCGGCTCTGCTCCTCCGAGGTGAAGAAACTGAATCAAAGCTGTTGTTGTGTTTAAAGTGAGCAGTAAAAGTCGTATTGAGTTGAGCGAGTGCTTTCTTTATTCTCTTACATTCTCAGACACCACACAGTGAAGGCACTCATGCAACACGAGGACACTGACGTCCATTTTCCTGAAGCCTTTCCACTCTTTTCTTATTCACATGTAACAGCAGCTTCATCACTGGACACAAAACACTGAGCCTGAAATCAAAGATCAATCTGATTGAACCGGTCGACGAGCGTGTGTGTGAGCGAGATCGGGGGTGGGGGTGGGGGGGGGAAGGTTTGTGCGTAACGACTCGAGTGCAACATAGGTTAAACGAGATGTGGGGACGAGGAGGAGAAACGTGTCTGAGCGGAGTTCTGCCATCGTGCCAGAGTCAGGAGGAGGAATCATAAACGTTTCCCTGGGTCGGAGTGGGGTATTAGATGGGCAGCTGGAAGGTGATGTCCACCTGAGCTTCTTTAGCCAGGGACACGATTTCAGAAAGCTTCACAACCTGAGGAGACAGAAGAAGAAACGTGAGTTAGTGCATTCAGCTGAACTATTAACATCTATATACATTTATATTAACCAGATTGCTGTTTATATTTCAGGAATATTGTTCTTCTTTATGCTTCTTTGTGGAGACCTGTGGTAACTTCTGTATAAATGAATCTTTACTTGTTCTCTGTTCCAGACATGAATATTAATACACAGTATATTTCTGATGAAGCTCGAACAGACGACATCGACCTTTTCAGAATCCGTTTTCTATTCGACTCCTGAACTTTGCTGAGTCGTGTCGTTCATCACACTGAACAGAACCCGCCTCCATTACATCACTGTCAGGTTGAAGCTGACTCCACAGTCACAGTTCGGCTCTTTGACGATTTATCAAATAAACTTTGCATCATTTATTCACAACTTGTTTTATTATCTTGTCTAATCAGACTTTTTCTATTTTAGCTTCCGTTTTATTAATTCTCATTAAACTGCATTAAGACAGGAAACGAGTGGAGTGAGGGGAACGAGGGTCTGTGGGTGTGTGTCTGTGTGTCTGTGGGTGTGTGGGTGTGTGTCTGTGCATGTGTGCGTCTACCATTTTGGCAGCTTCGTCCAGGTCGTCGCAGGCCAGGATCTTCAGTGGACTGGCAGCGATCAGAGCTTTAGCATCGTCCACTCTCGTTCCTAAAAGACAAAACCCAGATTTTAGATTTCACAAGAAAAGTAATTTATCAGCTTGAAAGAAACCGTTTGAATTTCACACAACAACTCCCGATAGGAAAGAACCACTGAAACAAAACCATGTGTCCTTTAAGAGAAGGTGTAAAGAAGCAGAACAAAGCACCGACTCCCTGAGGAGAGCGTCGCTCCGTTTGGGATCTAAACACAAACAACAACTCGTCTGTGCTCCAACATTTTAAACTTCTAACAGCGATGGATTCAGTTCTGAAGAAAGTCGATTCATAAACTTTTCATCAGCAGGAGAAATGTCCAAGTTTAAAAACACAATCATCTACAGTTCATTTGGGTTCATGTTTCCAGGCCATTGGAGTAAGACCCTGAACTCTCCCCCAACACTGCCAGCTCAGAGTGTGTGTGTGTGTGTGTTAGTGTGTGTGTGTGTGTGTGTGTGTGTGTGTGTGTGTGTGTGTCTGTGTGTGTGTGTGTCTCTCAGTGGGTCATGAACCGGGTCGTACCTTGTAACCGGACCACGATGGGGATCTTCAGCTCCAGGTCATTCACAGCCATGATGATGCCCTGAGCGATGACATCACACCTCATGATGCCTCCGAAGATGTTGACCATGATGGCCTGAACCTGAAACCAGCCACAACGCACACAGTTCAAAACTGACCTGAGCTCAAACTCACATTTTCATATATTCAATTCAGAAGCGTTAGCTACCATTACGCTATGCTAACATAATGCTAACATTAGAGCGCCAGCAGCAGCAGGCGTGTTCTTACCTTCCGGTCTGACGTGATGAGTTTGAACGCCTCGGTCACCTGATGAGCTGTGGCTCCGCCTCCCACATCCAGGAAGTTGGCTGGAGTGCCGCCATGCAGCTTGATGATGTCCATGGTGGCCATGGCCAGACCGGCTCCGTTCACTGAGCAGAAGAAAGGTCAGAGGTGGATCCATGAGTGATGTTTAAATATCTCTGATGTGAAACAGTCAATAAAGATGGATAACGTCTCCCACAGCTGCAGGATGGATGTCTCTGATACACATCCTCGACCAATCAGGAGTCAGTCTCAGCCGTCAATCATAACGTTTAGGTTTTTATATCTTTAAATAACTAATTAACACCGAAGTTTATTAGTGTGTCATTTTATTTATGTCCCATCTGCTAACATGGAGGAGACATTACTGCAGCCAGACACCAGGGGGCGATGGTGTCGGCTCTCACTGACCCAGGCAGCCGATGGTTCCGTCCAGGCCGATGTAGTTGAGGTCGGCCTTGGCGGCCTGCCGGTCCCGGGGGTCCTCCTGGGTCCAGTCCTGCAGGTCGAACACCTTCTTCTGCCGGTACTCAGCGTTGGAGTCGAAGTTGATTTTGGCGTCCATGCACATCACTGTCGACAAGAGACACACGAGAGTCAACAGCAGAAGATTCACTTCCAGACGCCATCTGCTGCCACACACTCTCCTTCTGTCCAACTGGAGGAAGCTCAGACTTCTCAGGATTTAATCAGATTTTCATTCCCCGGCTACAGATGCTGATCTTCTCCTTTACTCCACTGAACCAACCATCAACTTCATTGCTCAAGGGAACTCGAACAATAAGTGTAGAGACAAAGAGAGTCCAGCTCACAGATATGTATCATATGATCTATAAAACATCTGGTGTCATAGTTTGAGTCTATGGAGGTGCTCTGTGTCATTGGTCATTTTATTCAAATTAAAGATTGTTCATGACTGGACCAGTACTTCCTAAAGGTCCACGTCTCCCAGGCTGCGTTGAACGTCTCACATCTACAGGAATTTAATGAAGGAACTCGACCAAATGGAGTCAAAACAAAACCAACATACACATTACATCTAGGGTTAAACCAAGTTTTAATATAAATTAGAGCTGTGAAAAATAACGCGTTAACGCGTTATGATTAAATTACAGGATTAATTCGTTAATTTTTTTAACGTATTTAACGCATGCGCAGAAGGATCTTCAAATTTACCCACATTTCCGCCCACTCTGCACTAGTCACCGCTCTAATGCAGTCAGACGGCAGCTGCTATTCAAACAAACACACATCACCTTCTGGATGGGAAGATCATGCTCCAAAAAAAACAAAGATGGAACATTCAATAAAACCAAGGTGATATGCACACTCTGCGGGAAGACGTTATTGTTTCACCGGAGCAAAGCCGCTTAAAGTTCCACCTCAACACGGAGCATGAGTTGGTCCGCGAGGGGCGTTCAAGGGGAATCCGCCAAACCAGCTTCACTCACAGGACACATTGTGCAAAAGAAGCGGTCAGCTTTACTGTCAGAGAAAGTGAAGTTAGTTTGCCTCACCAACTGGCTGAAGAAAGACTAGCTAAGAGGGTCTTTAGGGGCATTACATTGTGCCATGGTGTGGTGATTGGTTGTTTGACAAAAAAATTGAAAAATGTTCAATCATACTATAAAAACAATGGCTAAGAGGCCCAAATAATTTCTGTTTGATTTAAAAAGTTTTATTAACCCATACAATGGCTAAGAAGCCCAAATTCTGTTTAGGATGAATGTTCCATATGGAATAGCAAAGAAAACTGCAAAAGAACTGCTGAGTTGCAGCACCATTGATTTGTTTATTTATGAATAAAAAAAGAAAACATGTTAAATGTATATATCTGTCTGTTGTCATAAATCTTTTTTGTTCTCACAAAATATACAGAGAAAATTGGTAATGTGATTAATCCTGATTAATCCATAGAAACCTGTAATTAATTTGATTAAAATTTTTAATCATTTCACAGCCCTAATATAAATATATCAATACCTAAAGTAAATCTGCAAAAAAATGAATGTAAGTAAATCTGATGTCCTCAGAAGTCACGGTATGTGTGTGTGTGTGTGTGTGTGTGTGTGTGTGTGTGTGTACGTGTGAGTGTGTGTGTGTGTGTGTGTGTGTGTGTGTGTGTGTGTACGTGTGTGTGTGTGTGTGTGTGTGTGTGTACCGATGCCAGAGGAGTCCTCCACCATGGGGTTGATCTCCAACATGGAGGCGTCGTACTTCATGAACACGTTGTACAGTTTCATCATGTTCTCCGCCGCCTTGTTCACCAGCGCCGGGGGGAAGCCCATCTTCTCAGCCACCTGCGGCGCCACGAGAAACATGACATCACACATCTTCACTCCAATCGGCAGCAACACTCAAATCAATGATCAGGAATCAGACTGGGATCAAGTGAAGGTTGTCGCTCGTACTGATGAACCCAGAGAAATCTCTCATCTAAGCCTCTTTCAGCTCATTGTCTGGTTTTCCTGAAGCTTGTGACCCTGAATATTCCATATGGACAAAAAGGAAAAGCTGAATATTCATATTTAAAATGGGCTTAATTCTGAGTCAGGCCCAGTCAATAATTACATAGGTTTGATTGAGTTTTGTGATATTTTTGACCAGGATGCTGAAAGTCACATCTATAAGTGTGATCAGGCTGAAGAGAGAAGCAGCTTCTTTGTGTCTCGCTGGAAACTGAGTTTTACAAACACAAGTAAACAAATGATTGAGGAGCGTGGCAGACTCCAGCTCCTCATAGAGCGGCTCCGGCTCCAGCTCCTCATAGAGCGGCTCCGGCTCCAGCTCCTCGCAGAGCGGCTCCGGGTCCAGCTCCTCATAGAGCGGCTCCAGCTCCAGCTCCTCATAGAGCGGCTCCGGCTCCAGCTCCTCATAGAGCGGCGCTATCAGCAGCTCCTCATAGAGCGGCTCCGGCTCCAGCTCCTCGCAGAGCGGCTCCGGCTCCAGCTCCTCATAGAACGGCGCTATCAGCAGCTCCTCATAGAGCGGCTCCGGCTCCTCGCAGAGCGGCTCCGGCTCCAGCTCCTCATAGAGCGGCGCTATCAGCAGCTTCTCATAGAGCGGCGCTATCAGCAGCTCCTCTGTCGAACACACACTCTGCTCTCACTACGACAACCAGCATGTTCAATATCCAGAGCAGACGAGGAGAAGACAAAACAAACACCAGTAAACACAACCACCAACAATAAGACTCTGCGACTTCTGTTCACTGCAAACTCCGACTCACTGCTTCTACATTTTATTCTTCATGATTTACATTTTGATAGTTTCAGTGAAACTAGATCTTGATTGTTCATAATTAACAGTTTAACCTTCACCTTTCACTTTTAAAACTGAAATATATTTAAATGTACTTAATTTTACTAGTTATTTGTACTTTACTTAACTAGGTTTATGTTAAATCTTGTATTCGTTGGTGCAGTTCAGTTTTGAGTTTTATAGAATCTTTAGTTGTATTGATCTGTCCTGGGTTCACCCTGAAGTTTTAGTTTCTGGTTCTGATCACACTTCATATAAATAAACTGTGCACCTGCAGGTGATCATTCACATCTAAAGTGAACTGTGTCACTTCTCAGCAGAAACTGAGAGAACATGTTTGATCAGAGGAGATTTAAAGAGTCGGACTGAGAACTCGCTGCTTCTCTCTCCTGCTGCTCCGACTCGGTTCCTCTCTGAACAGAGTCCCACTTCTCCTCCTTGTTTAGAAGATACCTTCCTCCCCCAGTGTGTTATTGATCGCACCTTCACAGCCTGCTCCATCTTGATTCCCTCCACGATGTCGATGGGCTCCTTCACGATGGCGTCTGGATTCTCTGCTGCGACATCTTCGATGTTCACGCCCCCCTGCGAGCTGCCAATCAGGACGGGGCCCTGTGCGACAAAACAACGACAGACGAGGACTTTACACTCAGAGTCTGGTCTGTGTCTCACTGAGGAAGCACAAGTGCTGATAAACACACTGTAGTACTTATGGCTCAAGATGATTTCATTAATATTAATTCAACCATCGTCGTGACCGTCACCTTCACAGAAAGATTAAAACCTCGACAGCTCTGTGACTGTTCTCATTCCTGCAGAATCTGTCCCACAGCTGATGAATAACGTTTATAACACTGAACCAATGAAATCTGCAGGAACAGACATCAGCTCTGAGACTGTGCTGCCACCTGCTGGAAAGATTCAGAGTCACAGATTCAATCTGTACATTTTCTAGTGTCACTTGATTTGAATATTTTATCAACAAGAGGAATGAAAATCATCTTACTTGTGGATTAATGTTATTTATTGTTTTGATAATTAAAGGTAAAAAATAAATCATTAGATTTAAAAAACAAAGAGAACAAGTGAAATGTTCATCTCGGTTATTTAACTAATCATTTCACCAACATGTCGGACCAGTGTGTGTGTGGGTGTGTGTGAGTGTGTGTGAGTGTGTGTGTGTGTGTGTGTGTGCGTGTGCGTGCCCTCTGACCTGGAACGACCTCTCCATGGTGATGGCGAAGTAGTACTCTCTGCGTGGGTACCTGCGCTCGCAGATGAACACCTGGTTGCAGATCCGACCCGCCTCCCCGGTCTGCTTGGTGTAAAGCTTTCGGCCAATCATCTGAGAGGAAATGTCGCGGGCCTCCTCGGGACTGAAGAGGAGGAAGAGGAGGAAGAGGAAGGGGGAGATTACACTGGGTTCACAATGTAAAACCTGTTTAATATCACACTAAATTATAATTTGATCCCATCTGCTAACATGGAGGATTCAGGGTTATCAGGTGTACTGAGGCCAGCCACCAGGGGGCGCTCAAGATGATTTGGCTTCGTTTTTGGAAGATGTCGTGTTGTTCATCTTTATTTAGATTGTGGATCACATCCTGACTCAGGTACAAGGTGAATCTATTTAACCTCCAAGATCCTCATGTGTACTTGCATGTTCTCTGTCATGTCACGTGTCATGTGTCATGTTCTCTGTCATGGGACACATGTCACGTGTCAGTGTAAATAATTCCATATGTGGATTATTCCCTGTCATCACACTTCTGCGATTCAACCTCAGATATTATTAAATTTGAGTGAAACTGAGTCAGATTGTTCACACGGGTCACTTACGAGTAGACGATCCTCACTCCTCCCTTCAGTCCGCCCTCGAACGTCCCCTTTCCTCGGCCCCCGGCCAGAACCTGAGCTTTCACCACCAGGTCCTTCGAACCTGAGAAAACACAACACATACAAGTGTTAACTGAGACGGACACAAACTGAGACAGAGACACACTGAGACAGAGACAAACTGAGAGAGACAAACTGAGAGAGAACAAACTGAGACAGACACAAAGTGAGACAGACACAAACTGAGAGAGACACAAACTGAGACAGTCACAAACTGAGACAGAGACAAACTGAGACAGACACACACTGAGAGAGACACAAACTGAGACAGACACAAACTGAGACAGACACACACTGAGACAGACTCAAACTGAGACAGACTCAAACTGAGACAGACACACACTGAGACGGATGATTGTCCTCGTTCCTGTCAGTCTTTGTCTCACTGCGTCACAACGATCAAAGCTTCAGATCCTCTGCGGCCGCAGCTCATTTTCATTTGAGGACACAGGTTGTCAGCATTAATTGGACTCGCTTCATTAACATTAATGTGGATTCTTTCCGCTGCAGCTGATCCCAGATCTGAACTGAACCTTTGAATCTCACAAGAGGAAAAGTGAACCTAATGAGACTCAATGAGGGATTTGACTCAGGATTCATATTCAATGAAGCCCTGTCAAACACCAGCTGACCACAGGGGACACTGGTTACTGTCCACTAGTGAGAGAGGAGACGCTGCAGAGACGGAGGCTGAATACTGATCAGGACGGGGCTGACAGAGACACGAGGACTGATTATCTGCTGAGGATTTAAAGGAACATTACTTTTAGTTTGGAGGAGAGCGTCACCTGTTACACAACAACTTCCTCCTGTTGCAGAAATATGAAACTGTAGTGTCAACTTATACCAGTGAAGTTAGAGGATGGTATATTTAGACTGTGTGAATGTCTCTGTACATACACACCGGCCTTTGCTTCAGCTATTTAAAACACAAACACAACACACACAAATACACACACGTCCTTGAACACCACTGCACTGTGCCAGCAGGACTGGGTCAGTGTCAGTATTGTTCCAATTGAGTTATTTTTCCTTTTTATAAAGGGCAAAATTACACCAGAAGAAGATGTGTGTTAGTATACAAGTCGTCTGTTGATATTCCAACACGTCGACACAGAATCAAATAATATAAGTGCGTCATGGTGTGTAACTCGTCTGCTCGCTCACCGAGCTGCTTGGCCACGGCGTACGCCTCCTCCGAGGAGCTGGCCACCATGCCCTCGGGCACGGAGATGCCGGCCTCCTTCAGCAGCCCGATGCTCATGTACTCGTGAAGGGACAGGTTCCTCTGCTGCTGCTGCAGGTGGGGGGGGGTGCTGCTGGGACACGTGTCCTCCGAACAGACCTGAAGATCCACCGAGGACCTGAGGAGCCAGAGGAGGAGGAGAAGGAGGAGAAGGTGTTACAGGGAGGAGACGTTCTTTACAGTTATTCAACCACCACAGAACCACAGTCTTCATCACAGGATGAAGAGTCACAGGTTTAATCAGCTGAAGGGTTACTTCACCTTTTCATTCACTTTATCGAACATTTTCTATAAGCGATAATTGAAATGTCAATGATTCCTAGGATGTTTTAATAAAACTCTTATGACAATGAAATATAATTGAGGTTTGATACTTCACAAAAAGTAAAAATGACTCACACACGACCAGACAAACGAGTCAACACAACATAAGCAACATTGGGAACTTGATGAGGGAAATGAAACCAAGATGGAAATTCAAGTGTGCCCCCCCCAACACACACACACACACCCACCCCTACACACACAAATCTATGCCTCTGATCCCTTGACAATTTTGACTATGGTTTATTGTTATATAGAACCAGAACCGCACAGTGTCTTCTCAGAACTTGTTTGTGTAGTCGATCTTTCTTCTCTATTTCTTTATTTAGGATTAATAAAGGATCCAGGGCCGGCACGTTCCTTTATGGGGCCATAAGCAGAGCCTGACTTGAGGGGCCCCACTGCCGATAGCACTGATACTTGAGTTCAATAACGTTTGGTGAAAAACATGAAAACCGAGTTTGGTGGAAGAGGAGCAAAGAAAAATTGTTCATATCTCAACATATAGTTCAAATAACTTTGAGTTTGTATGTTTGATGAAGAATCATGTCAGATGTTTGTATTTTTACATTTCTGACTCAGTATTCAGTACTTTGCATCATTCAGTGTGGTTTTTTGACAGAGCTTCTGCTGAGGTTTCACAGAGTTTAGAGACTAGAGGTTCTGAAGATGGACATCACACGTAGACGCTGGAGGAACTCAGAGGGTTCATGGCTCTGGTTGGTTACTTCAATCAAGATGGCTGCTGAGAGGAGCTCTACTGTCAGAGCTGGATTCACACAGCTGCTGTCACTCACCCATTATCAGTAATAATCATATTATTATTAATGAGAAATTATAGAGCACTGTTAACACAGAAATAAGTTGATCACATTCAGAGGAAGTCATGAAAAATAATACTAATGATTCGCAGTGTTGCTGCGACATGAGGCAAAGTAAGAAGGTAACTAGATAAAGAACCTTCCATTCACAGAACACTGAATAATGTAAAGAACCTTGAGATAATGTGTATGTAATGTAGATTATGATTTGCATTACACAAATTAATTAAAATTCAATCTGTTGACATGAATGTATGATAATAACTTGCATAGTAAACACGTCAGGCTCTTAATTAGCTTCCTGCTCTCGTCTCTTCATCAGCACGACAACATGTCCCGGTCACACCCCCGGTGTCCCCGCGGAATCACGGCCTGTCCCCGCGGGGACAGCGGGAGTCTTCTGTCTGAGGACACGGCCGGACAGATGTCGCAGGGAGCTCCAGGTGGAGGTCACGGAGCCGCAGCCCGGACTCGGCTCCAGACAGCCCGGTCCTGACGACCCCCAGCCGGGCTCTGCCGGAGCGGGGCTGCGGCTGGAGGTCAGCGGCTGCTGCTGAGAGTCTCCCGGGCTCCGCGACGCTGACAGCCCGCTGCGCTGCCGTTAGCTTCCCCTGCTACTTAGCATGTTAGCCAAAACACTGGAGCCCAATGAAAGTCAAATCTGAGCCCGACACTTCCTCTGGCTCTGCGGCCGACAGAGGAGCCGCAGCGCGGCCACACGGCCCGGCTCCCTCCGCCGGAGCCGCCCCCCCCGGGCTGGACACACACTCACCCTGGACGCGGAGCCGACGGCGCTCCGGGCCCCGGAGTTCCTCAGACTGGCCGTCAAACGGCCGCAGATCAGGGACGTCGCCATGTTTCCTCTCTGTGGTGAAATGCTGCGCATGCGCGGTGAACCCGGCGGAATCACTGCGCTGCGTTCACGAGCTGCCGGGAAGCCCTTTCAAAATAAAACCTCCAAGGAAACATGGGGACTCGCTACGTTGTTGATGCTTTTACTCTTGTAAACGTTTTCTTTCTCCTTTTCTGATATTTTAAATGAATTCAAGATATTTGTTGAGAAGCAACAACGTTCATTAGTTAATGAATGAAGATCCTATGTGCCTGATGATAGTGTCTTCATAGCATCGCGGTTTAAAACAGGAAGAGAAAGGGATGAATTCCCAGTGTCCAGGATCACACATGTGCACAGGCTGGGCGTTTACACAGGGACCCCCGATCATCTCTCAGTAGAGTTCAGTTCCACCAATAGTCTATTTATTCCCCGATTTAAATTCACTGATCCAGATTCTTATTTGTGTCCACTCCAAATCCCCCAGACCCATAAATATCATTCCTCCGAATGTCAAATCTTTTTCTTTAAGATCCATAATTATTCTCTGAGAAATCAATTAAATTGTTAAAAAAGGGAATTGGTCCCATTTTACATTTTTAAATCCCTGTCTCTTCTCTCTGGATAAACAGAGCAGTTCATGGGTTCAACCTCTGTCATTAGTAAACTCCTGAGTCCTGGTTGGAGTCTGGTGAAGTGATAAAGTTGCTTCTGTTGTATAGTGACGGGTCAACAGGGACTGAGGAGGTTCACCCAGATTCTCTCTTCTTTTTAATATTTGGATATTATGTCTTTCGTTTCTGTAGCTTCATTAATATCACTGTCTGCTGCAGTTACTATATGAAAAGCAGGTAAAATGTCTCATTCGTATGAATCCGTCTCCGCTCGGCAGGTGGGAGTTCACCGAGACATCCTCAGGGGAGCAGGAAACTCAAACAGCACCAGATTCCAACCACTGACAAAAACAGAGTATTTTAAAAAGTAGGATTTATTTACAGGGAGGAGTATGTACAGGATTCTTTACACAAAGGTAGAATATCACCATGTATCTGTATCATACTAAGAACACACAGGCTGCAGTGAACAGACCTCTGACCTGACGTCACTCAGACTGACCTCATCTTCTTCTCAGAGGAACATCAGACTGATTCTGTTCATGTAGAAGATAAGAGGAGGACTCACTCGGTTTTCATTCACTTTAAATCAAACTGTCTAAACAATAGAAACAAATGAAAGAGAAAAATAACAGAGGACATTAAGTTGCTCTGGTTTTGTAGGAAGCTAACGTCTCTGAAGCTCTTTACAGGAGCAGTTGGACTTCCTCACTCAGTCCAGGTTCAGACTGATCCGTCTCTGAACTGTGCAGCAAGTACAAAGCTACAGCTGCTCCGTCACATTAAGTCATACATGTTGGAGTCTCAACTTTAATTTAAATGACCAGAGGTGATGAGGTTTGACCAGTTACACACACACACACACACACACACACACACTCAGTCAGAATCACTGCTGCTGCTGGAGGAATCTGTCGACATGGCCTCCACATCGTCCTCGTTCTCCTTGTTATGACCAGGGGGCTCTAGGCCGAAGTCGTTGCCGTGGTGAGGAGGCAGCATTCCCACGGAGACGTCCGAGGACTGCCAGGGGTAGTGAGGCGTCAGGACGTCTGGGGGGACAAAGGAGGACTGATGGTTATTCAGTGAAAGGCCCAGAGGACATCACATTCTACTACAGTTCCTCAATTTTTAACCATTTTCAGACAAGAACAAGATTTTTGGACAGGTGAGAAGGAGCTTCAGTTACCTGGTAACCTTCCAGCAGCCAGAGCATCACCAGGCAGATGTCCGTTCACGCCATTGGTCGGCATGTTGGCCATGTGACCCAGCATCCCGCTGCGCATCTCCAGGTCAGTCGGGTACGGTCGACGTGGATCACCTGCGACAATCATAAGAGTTAACATCCAAGCGAAGTAAGACTCCTGCTGGTGACAGAGGGAACTGCATGGGTCTTACCTGGAACCCAGTTGAGAGGAGCACACACGGCGTTACTGGCGCTGATTCTGTGAGCATACTTGATGATTTCTTCTGATGAGATACTTCCTGTGGAGAAAAGGGAATCAACTCAAGACAGAGGACAAAGCGTTCAGACCCGAGACCCGAGAGGACGACCTGCGTGAGGGTCAGACGGGTTGGTAGCTCACCTTTCCTGGCTTTGTCAATAGATTTGAGTTTCTCCTTCGCCTGGTAAACAGCAGTGGCCTTGAGAAGAGACAGAAGAGGAAACGATTCACATGTCTGAGGTTTCACATGTCAACAGGAATCCGTTAACACACAAATAACATCATTATAATTTGTCTCTAAAGACGACTTCAACACTAATGCCTGAATTCTGTAGTCAGTGTTTGTGAAGCAGCAGCAGCAGGTTGTCGGGTCGGACTCGTTCAAACAGGAACATCCAGGCGAGGGGCGGAGCCTGTAGAGCAGAAGGAGGCGGAGCCCGTAGAGCAGCAGGGGGGAGCCCGTAGAGCAGCAGGAGGCGGGACATGACGTATAAGTTCTGCTGTGGAAAGATCAGTGTTGTTGTTTACAGCTCATCCACACCGGGGTCGGCCTTCATCACCAGAAGATCTGGAATCTCCTCGTGTTTCCAAGTGGACGTCTTCGTCTTCTACGTGTTCGGCTCCTCTTCTTCATCCTGAGATGTTTGTGTTCTTCAGGTTTCACGTCACGTGTTAGAAACCTCATCAACACGTCCACTCGCTCACTGGGAAGCTTCCACACATTGTCCTGCTGGTTCCTCACATGGACTCTGACATGTTACACACATTTTACTAAGAGGCTGCAGGAGAAGATCCAGAACATGTCCAGAGACACTGACTCAGACATTAGTTCTCACAGAGAGAACCAGCAGAACAAGTGAGGAACATGTCAGGAACCCATCAGGAGAATATCTGGACTGCAGTGAAAGTCTGAAAGCAGCTTGAACTGACAAACATCTCGTTAACAACATCAGACCAGGGGGGTGGACCTGGGACAGACAGACGGAGGACACCTGGACACGGCGCGGGGACACTCACCAGGATGTGCTCGGCCTCCTTCAGCTGCTTCTGGAGCTGCTGGATGTCGCTGTCTCTCTTCTCCACCTCCTTCTCCAGCAGCTGCATCTCCTGGTGCACCGTCCCCTGCTGCTGAGCCACCTCCATCAGCTCCTGGTACTCCCGGTCCCGCTGCACCAGCAGCTGCAGGACCTGTGGACAGAGACCCGTGGTTAGTGATCCTGGTTGAGTGTCCCCCGGTGCCTCCTCTGTGTCCTCCTGCTGTTACCTGGACGTCTTCTCCGGGCTGAGGCAGCTTCTGGCTCCGGGACAGAGCCAGCATCTCGATCATCTCCCTGCAACACACACACTTTGAGTCAAACACAAACCAGCGGGACGCACCGTGACCTCTGCGGCGGGAACAGACGCTTCCGGGTCGCACTTACCGGGAGAGAACCTCCAAATCCTCCACCGCAGCCAGCAGCCGCTCTTTCGTTGACTTCTCCGCCGCCGACGCCATGTTGGTGTCCCTTCACTCCCGCGCAGGACAGGAAGTGACGCGTCCTCCTCTTCGCAGCACGACCCGCCCATGCTCGCTCTCTGATTGGCTTATCCGGAGTGTCTCGCTCTGACTGTAACCAATCGTAACGTTGTATAACTAAACCCAGCCTACGTAAGATAAATATTAGCCAATCACAGGCGAGGCGGGTGTTTCAGCAGAGTAGTTTTATTCATGATAAACTGAATCATGATGACAGAGCAACTATAACATCAAGTAAACACTTTGTGTGTTAAAGAAACACGTTGAGTTGGGTTAGAGTTAACATGCAGCTAACCAGCAGTTAGCATTAGATGATTAACAGTGTGAGATAAAGAGCAGAGAGATAATGTGTAGTTAACCTGCAGCTAACCCTAGCAGTTAGCTATACTTACTTCAGAACTAATCCGAAGAAAAGTGTAAAAACCTTTAAAACCTGTAGTTTTAATCAAGGTAATGGTGCGCTTCATCTAGTGGCCTGTTGGTGGCGTCATGTTCCCTTTGTGGTACCAGAGAAACCAGTTCAGCAAAGTGAAACTTTTCTGGTTGAACTGGGTGTTTCTGTGTGAAGGCGTCGCAGTGAATCTTATCATTACTTGAACAGTTATTCGACAGTTGCACAGTTAATAATCGAAGCTGTTTCTTAGTCTCACAGTAAAGTGGAACATATTTGTAAAGTTGATTATTTTTTCTTTCAGAATCTTTGAAACATTTTTCACTTGTTATTTTTCATCAGTCTGAGATTAAACTGCAGGTTCTCACCTGGATCAGTAGCTTCTGAGCAACACAATATAGAACACAGAAATCAGTGACGTCTTTTGAATTTCTTAAAACGCATCATGTTAAAAAGGTTTTTATTAATGTGAGTCGGCATTGTATTACTTACACACTTTGTCTTTTTTATTGTTATTGTTTTAATATTGTACTTTATTGATAAATGTGTGAATTTCCAGCTGCTTCCGCTCTGTGTGAACGGGGGATGAGGCTCCGGACCTGGCAACCCTCTCCAGATGTCAGCTGACTTCTGTTGACGTTCAGCTGGAAACACAAACAATATGTTCCTGAGCCGGAAACACCAAACTCACCTTCAAAGTAAGAGTGGGGCTCATTTGGAAAGCTCTGATGAGACCAGCGGATTGCGTCGTTTTAAATCTTTACAGCTCACCTGTCAATCAACTCAACTTTACCTGTGTTACATCATCATTGTGGGCGTGGTTCAAAGTCAAAGCGAGACTGACGGGTTGGGGAAAGTGAAATGTTGTGACAAAGTTGAATTACTCTCATATTGCATGATATCAGAATCAGAAGGTATTTATTGCCAACTAGGATTAAACATACCTGGAATTTGCTCTGGTTATTGGTGCATACAATGAACATAGAAACATAAAAACCCAATAAATATAACACACATAAGAAAAACAATAAAAAACAATATAAATTTACTTACTATTTACTTCTTATTTACTCACTTTTTCTAATATTTATACCAAGTTAGATTTATTTAGACATAAACATATCTAAATAAAAATATATAAAAGATATAAAAAGTGAGGTAAAAGTGAAATGCAAAATGCAAAACAGTGAACAGTGTCAAATTGCAATATGCAATGTAATGCAGTATAATTAACTTAATTAATTTAACACATTCTTGAGGTGTAGGGGCGGAATAAAAGTCAGAGTCAGGTGGGGGTCCCGGGCCTTGTTGATAAGGCCAACTGCATCCGGGAAGAAGCTGGTCTTGTGGCGGGAGGTTTTGGTCCTGATGGCCGGCAGCCTCCTGCCGGAGGGAAGAACCTCAAAGAGTTTGTAACACTTGTATATATACATATATGTATATATACAAGTGTGCATGTGTATATATATATGCATATATGTGTGTGTGTGTGTGTTTATATTTATGAATGAATTCAATAAGGTACAAGTCATAAGAGAAAATGGAATGAAATCATTGTAAAATGTTTCACTGTTAATAAACTACAGTTGAGATTATTAGTCTTTATTTTCAAGTGTTTACTTTTATCCTTAAGTCTTAAGGATACAACTGTTATTATGATGCATATATAAACATGAATTAGATCGGTTATCACTATTTGTATAATTATATTTTAACCTTAATGATCGTTCTTCATGATTCATATATTTTCCTCCCCTGGTCTCAGAGGGACCGTTGCCAGGGCGGACAGCTGTGCTTTTGTTGTGAAGCCCTGCCGGAAGCCGTGACCCGTTGATTATCGCTGGGGCTCAGAGACGAGCAGGACTTTACTCCGGAGCGACTCTCCCGTTCCCTCCGAGCTTCCCGCTGCTTCCTCGGTGTTTCACGGTGTTTTCACGGTGTTTTCTCGGTGTTCCGGTGTTTGTCCAGTGGTAACACGTGTCCTCGGTCGCTCTCACCATGGTGAAAGTTTCTTTTAACGCGGCTCTGACGCAGAAAGACGTGAAGAAGGACGTGGAAACTCTTCTTCCTACGGAGGACGCGGTGAGTAGAAAATGGCTAACGGAAGTTACCACGCAGTGAAAACACAGGAGAAGTTCTCTACCCGGTTCCTTCTTTGTGTTCGCGAGTCTCTTCCGGTCCGGGGGTTATAACACGTTTACATATAAACATGTTCACGTATCGACATTAACTCCTTCAACAGTTCAGGCTCGTGAGGAAAACACGGACATTGGTGTAAAAGTCTCTCTGGTTGTTTAGCTCTGGAAAAACGAACGTGTGTCGTTAAAGCTGCTTTTAAACCTGCGCTGAACTCCGGAGAATCTCCACCAGGGCCGAGAGACACTCCGAATGTGAGTGTCGGAGAGGATCCGGACTTTCTCTATCGAGCTCCGCAGTATAACTCCGGATATTGTTACTCACGCATGACAGAAAACATAAACAAACAAATATGTCAGGATGAACAAAGTGGAACCAATATAAGCTGCCATAAGCTAACACGTGATCTGTGAGTTTGTCACTTCCGGCTTCTGTCTGCTCCGGAGACAAACTCCTGATAAAGTCCGGACCCAGCTGGGCCCACCTCCTCCGGAGCAGCTCAGGAGAGAGCTCCGGTTCTGAGCAGGTGCAGAGCGACGTGAGAACTTTGTGCTCATCCTACCTGGTTCGATCTGCACGGAAACACGTGATCCGGGATGAACTGGATTGTTTCTGCACTTTGTTAGAAACTCCTGTTGAGTCAAAGACGTTGTTCAAACTGAATATTGAAGTTATGGATTTGAGTCGTGCGGAGTCTGGAAGCTGCAGCGGACTCTCTCCTGAGAGCTGTGGTTATCAGAAACAGGAAGTTCTCGTTTCAGAGCTGCAGAGTCACTTTAATGTTGAAGATGAGATCATGAGAATCATCTTTACATGAGAGATAAGCAGTGAGAGCGGTTTCACAGATGTGGTTTCCTCGTGGGATCTTTGAGCGGTGACCGATGTTTTCTGCTCACACGTTGAATTCCACTTCCTGTTTGGGTGGCGCCTGTGACCTGCTTTGGTTTCCGCTCCTTCTCGTTTCCTGATAAACGCAGTTGGATGTTTTCCTTCTGTGGAGTGAAGTTGACTCAAACGTGTTCATTGTCGTTGTTGGCAGTTTATTAATAAGACTGTTAATGTTGGAGCTTCTGTGACACGGTGGTAAAGTGTTCCAGCAGCTGCGACCACAGAGGGCGCTTCAATTAGCAGGTCAGAGCTGGATCACCTGACTCCTGATCAGCTGGTAATGAGCGAGAAGGTCAGATCAGCTCCTTCTCTCCTCCTCAGTGGTGATTGGATCATGTTGATCGATGAGCTGCTTTTAATAATCATCAGCAACAATAACAGATCAGAATCATCTCAGTAATTCATGTTAAAACTGACTCACACAGATGCATTCTGGGAGAACCTGAATGCAAAAGCCACACAACAGAAACACTAAAGCAAATTAGATGAAATCAAATATTTAAAATGTCCTGAGAATCAAAATTATTATATTTTTTTTATAGACCTTTCCAGCTTCAACCTTCAGTGTACTCGAGCAAATACTTGTTTTGTGATGAGTCAGACATTTTAACTTTAACATGAATAAAATCTGGAAACAGTTGAGGTTATAAAGTAAAATCATATTTTAATATTTAATTAATATCTAAATTGAGAATGGACAAGTTATTGTACATTTGCCAAATGTGACACAAGTCTTTCACACTTCACATCAATCTATGTAACATTGTGTTCATTTTTTTATATTCAAGTTCAATATATTAGGTTGAATGTGTTTTTCTTTTTGAACTGTAAAATATCAAACCTCCGCTTCGTTTGTTTGAGTTAAGCGTTTAATAAACACGTCTTAGGGAACATAGCTTTATTAATGATATAACTCCAGGATTTTCCTCAGTTAGGATTAGATCATCATGTATTCAGCTTCTTATCGGTCAGATCATCTCAGTTTGACTCAGATTAACAGTTTATTTCCTGCTGCTGATGACTCGGCTCGTTTAGAGATTCATCCTCTAATGAGCTCGGATCAGGTGGAAACTTTAAAACGTCTCATTCCGCTGTTTGGTCAAAGTACGTTTCAGTAACAGCCTCAGAATTGATCTTTTATGGAAGGAGTGAGATATGACATGATATCTGTTCACAGAAACCAGACTCCAGCGATTAGAGACCTTGAAGAACAGGATTTCTTTGTGTTGTTGTGTGGTAGATAACACAACACCTGAAAACGTGATCCCTTCTTTCCGATGATGTCGACTGAAAGTGCGTGTATGTGACGTAGATCTGTATTTTGACGGAGCTGACTGTAAACACCAATCAATCATGTTTTAACCAGACACACATAAACATGTGAGATTTAACCCTAACCCTCGGTGAACCAGTCGTGTGTAAATGGGTGATCTTTGTTATAGTGTTGTATGGGGAGGGGGGGGGGATAAATATACTTTTTTCTTCCTGGTTCATATAATTAAACTGAAGCCCTGTGCCTCCTGTTGCTGAATAGAGACGTGTCTACGTTCTGTAATGTTTCATGTTTCACTCTGACACAACCTCACATCGACAAATCTAACAAAACACCAAACGGTGGCTGAAGCTGTTCGATCACATGATGATCGATATAATGACGACTGAAGTGCTTATGTGAATCTCACGGAATCACCTCAGTTGGTTCATCAGGTGAATGTGTCTCTCCTGCCTGTCCTCCTGTCCGTCCTCCTGTGTGTGTCTCCTGTGTGTCCTCCTGTCTGTCCTTCCTCCTGTCTGTCCTCCTGTCCGTCCTCCTGTGTGTCCTCCTGTGTGTCTCCTGTCTGTCTCTCCTGTCTGTCTCTCCTGTGTATCTCCTCCTGTGTGTCCTCCTGTGTGTCTCCTGTGTGTCCTCCTGTGTGTCTCCTGTGTGTCCTCTTGTCCGTCCTCCTGTGTGTCCTCTTGTCCGTCCTCCTGTGTGTCCTCCTGTGTGTCCTCCTGTGTGTCCTCCTGTGTGTCTCCTGTGTGTCCTCCTGTCTGTCTCTCCTCCTGTGTGTCCTCCTGTGTGTCCTCCTGTCTGTGTGTCCTCCTGTGTGTCCTCCTGTGTGTCCTCCTGTCTGTGTGTCCTCCTGTGTGTCCTCCTGTGTGTCCTCCTGTGTGTGTGTCCCCTGCTTGAGGAGGATTACGGTCTAATCAGTCAGATGGATTCATCCGACTCCCACTGGGCACCAGACTGCAGAACTCTTCACCCACACAGCCACTGTCCGTCTCAGTCAGGAAGTCCTGGACACTCGCTGGTTGAATCAGAAACTCTTTCCCTCGGCCTCATGAAGACGAACCTGCAGAGTCTCCACGTGGACGGGTTCATTCTGTCACTGCAGGTCTAAAGCTTTAATAACACATAACGTTATTAAGGTTAACAGTTATGATCTTGATCTTTACAATAATCTAAATTAAATATAGCCTTATATTATAAAGTGAAGGCTACTTTTCCATTATCGAAACCAAACTTCATGAATGGAAACAAACAAATGTTTCTAACTACAGACGTGATGAGAAGACCACAGACTGTCTGTGCCCGAACTCTTCATACAGAACCTTTAAACTGGAGGCTGAAGAGTTTGATGGTTGTCTGATGAAGTTGTGTGTTTGTTGTGTGGGGGTCACGAGGATGGAGTTTCACGTGAAGCCACCAGCAGACTGAAACCAGACCTGACCTGGACACTGATCTGTGACCGTCTCCACGGAGACAGACGCTCAGGACGCAGCCTGATCCGCTTAGAGAGCTTTACTGCACGAGCTGGTCCAGGATCAGTGAAACAGAGACTACTGTGTTTACACACACGGAGAAAATACAACATCTAACAAACATCTGAAAACACAAAACACTGAAACAGACACAACAAGACACAACATGTTGCTGAAGGCACAGTTCAACGAGGAGTTTTGAAATTCATTTAGAATTCACATTCCTCCAGATTATCACTGGGGAGAGTTCATACCTGCAACATATGACACAAACTCGTGAACAAGTTTTTGTGTTGTTGTTCACCCTTCATAAGGCAGATGAATACACAACCTCCTTGGTGGAGGTGAGAATTCTGACAGACCCGTTAAATCTTCTTTTGGCATTAATTTGAAACTTTTGTATAATTAAGAATTTTGAACCTGTCAACCAGAAATAATCAAGTTATCATAAAAATATCTGAGGGAACATCTTGTTCCCAGGGTGTATGTGTGCGCGCGTGTGTGTGTGTGTGTGAGAATGTCTGAGACGTCGGTAAACTGTGTGTGTGTGTTGCAGTTATGAAATGCTCCCCCACATGCCTGTCAGATCTTGTCGCTGCAGCACAGTTGTGTAATAGAAACGAAGGATCAGAGAGTTTCTGACATCAACTGTTTTTACATCATTGGTTGTGTTTTTATTTTTGTGTTAAACTAAATGTCAGTAGAGAAAAATCTCAAGTTTCTTATGGTCTGAACAGGTTCCCTCACCGCCCTCTGTCCACAGAGCAGATTTAGTTCCTCCCCCCTGTTTGTGTGTTTGTGTGTTTGTTAGAAAGTAACACACAATAACTACTGAATTCAGTGTATTCACGTCTTAAGGATGAAACAGGATCCAGGATTTCTTTTCACTTTCTTGAACATTGTGTTTTTATTCCCAGTAGCCGGAGGTTAATTATATTTCTGAGTTGTCCGTCAGGTTTTCAACACAATGTCGTTTGTTACAACATTGTGTTGAATGTCATGAGTCGCCGTAGGGGGTCAAAGGTCACAGTGATGATGGAGGTTGATGTTTTCCTTGATTTCTCAGAGAGATTTATGAAATTTGGTTCGGATCCAAATAACAATCCAGACATGGCAGAAGTAGAAGTCGTATAATTGTGGCATTTTCGAGCTGTTTGGATTGTTTCTGACTTCACAACCTGTGGGAGTGCGTTACTGAGATGTTCGATGTTGACATGTTTGTTTCACTTCCTCTTTGGTGAGGAAATGTTCAGTTTGTGTTTCCCAACGTTCATCAGGTCCAAGAACTGTTCAACGTCTGAGTGGTTGAAGGTCAGAGAAGACGGAGCTCTTCCTGTTCCCCATGTGCTTTGTCCTTCCTTGTTTTTATATCAGAACAGGAAATGCAAATCTGGGGCCACGATTATTATAAGATAGAAGAAGAAGCTGAAGAGCCTGCTGAGCGAGCTGGTGAACGTGATGCTACTCTGAGGACACTTTCATTAAATCAGTCAAATACCACAGAATGGTTCACGTACTTTCTTAATTAATCATTTTCATTTGTCTTTAATGTTTTAGTCAGTTTGTTGGACCAGACACAGGAAGTAGAGACATAATTAAACAGTAGAAGAAGAAGAGGAAGCAGCTGCAGTCTTCACCTCAGATGACATCATGTTTGAACCACAAGGTCGTTTATTGGCTCAGCTGCTTGAACGACTTCAGGGAACTTTTTATTTGTGACATTCGAGCGAAGAATTCAATGATTGTTTGAAATGAAAAGTTTATCCTCTTATCGTTAGTCGTGTTATCAGTATTAGTTGCAGCTCAGTTCAACTGGACCAAAAACATGAAGGGAAGATTTAAATCACATCAGATCTTGATGAACGAATTATTCAAGTTGAAAATCTTTCTGATTCATTCTGTAAATTGTAACATTTCTATAAAATAATGTAACAATGGCCGATGGAAAACAAATTCAAAGTCAAATACAAGAACTGAGATCCCAGCTGATCCAACTGGACCTATCACAGCAGCTCCCCCCCCCCTCACCTGATGTCACTTTAACTTGCACAGAGCAGGTGAAAGTGAGTCACTAAAGGACAGATTGGTAACTGATCATTCTTTGGAGCAGTTCCTCTAACGACTGGGGATTCCTCAGTAGAGCTGATGAAGTCACATCAGGGAAAGTTTGTGTTGAAAATAAACTTTTGATGTGAAAGTGAAAGTTTCTCTTGTCAGACACTGAGCAGAGAGCTTTTCATCAGGAAGAGACGAGATCACATGACATGTTGAGACTCACCCTTCAAATGTGTCAGGTTTTATCATGTGGGTCAGAGTCCAGCGGCTGATAAACCTGTTTACACACACACACACACACACACTACCACGCTGACACACACACACACACACCTGATTCTCAACCGCCCAAACCAACAACTGTTCTCTGGCTAGTTTCCTCTGTGAAAAAGTGAAACTGAATCTATAACCATGTTTTAAATACAGAAAACAAACTTTAAGAACAAAACCTGGAAACTGAACATGTGAAAGTAAAGAAAGGGCTTGGTCATGATAAGTTCTAAACATTCAGTCTTCGTCACATCATCTTCTTCATCTTCCTCCTCCTCTTCTCTCCGGCAGGATGCGGAGGCAGCTGTGCCGGTGCGTCACCAGTCCCGGGCCTGGTGCTGGTGCATGTGTCTGGGTCTGGCCCTCATGTTGTCTGGAGTGGTGGTCGGGGGGGCCTACCTGTACCGCTACTACATCCTGGAGGTGAGCCCACGCCCAGGTTCACATGGAGAAAGAAATCATATATCAGCAGATATAACAAAGAAATGGGATGAGGTTCAACCATCATCTTTATTATAAACAACTCTAAATAAAAACAATTAAATATATAGAAACATAAATGCACATTGTGCTTTGTTCATTTAGTAAAATTACAGTTTCTATATCAGCCAACACCGACTTGTCTGTGAAAATCAGACTCATGATATCAATAATGATAATAAATATAAAAACTGCACCAACGCCTCTTTAAAACAAACTGGAGGAGGAGGATTTACTCAGTTTTATCCTTGTTTTCCTGATTAAAAAATCAAAATCAAACGTGGTCGAGGATGAGAAGGTGAAGCTCAGGTTGCAGGAGGAGATCAGAGGCGACAGGTTCCGACAGGTATGCGGTGACTGGGAGCTGCTCCAGGTCCGACTCCACCCGACGACCAGGGGAGTGAAGCCACAAGTCTGAACACGTCCGCTGGTTTGTTCCAGTTCGAGGTGTTTCCGCCTCTGTGTTGTTCAGGTGGCGTGAGGATGACGTCATCCAACTGGAGAAAAGAAAAATAAGAGAACTTGTCTGTGTGGAGCAAAAGTAATTATCTGATTTAGCTGCGTCTCTGTTTTACTTCCTGTTGAAACAGCTCATTTTCCTTTTCCCCTCGTCCCTGCAGGAGAGTCCAGTGTTTGTGTGCGGAGTCCACTACCGCGAGGGAGACTTCATGATCCGAGAGGAAGAGGAGGTACGATACAACCTCCTGCTCTTCATCACTGAACTCCAGCTTCACTCTCTTCACAGCGTCACATGTCATCTCTGTATTTGTATTTGTCTGTGCTGGCGACACCCAGTGGAAGGAGGCATTATATTTGCAGCTCGTTCCATTCTTGTGAACTCGTATCTCAATAAAGGCTTTACATAAGTTATAAAAACATTAGACTTAGATAATCTCTGGACCGAGAGACAGCTGATCTCTGAAGGCTGCCTCTGGGGAGTTTCTCTAGATGTGTCGTCACTTGGACTCAAAGGTGAACGATAGATTTCAGTGGTCAAAGGTCAAAGGTCACAGTGCCCTGGTGATGTAGACTGAAGCTCCACTGGTTCACAGACACACAACCAGGCTGCTTAAATCTGCTGCTTCAACCAGTAAACAATGAACCACTGACAGGTTGATTAACTGGTGTCACTGGTCTGCAGGTGGGCGTGGAGCTGCCGAACCAGTTCCACCTGCGCCAGCTGGAGGAGAGGATCCGGGTGATGGAGAAGGAGCAGGTGGAGCTCATCAGCGTCCCCGTGCCCGAGTTCGATGACGGAGACCCGGCGGACATCGTGCACGACTTCCAGAGGGTGAGACGAGGACGCAGCTTCCTGTTTGAGGGTCGAGGACCTGATGTCCTCTTGTCAATGAATTAAAGTCCTGGTTGTCTTCTGTCTCAGAGGTTGACTGCCTACCTGGACCTGAGTCTGAACAAGTGCTACGTCATCCCGCTCAACACCTCCATCGTGATGCCGCCCAGAGACTTCCTGGAGCTGCTGGTCAACGTCAAGGTGAGAACAACTGTCCACCTGTGATCCAGTGTCCTCCTCTGTCCTCCTCTCACCTCCTCTGTCCTCCTCTCACCTCCTCTGTCCTCCTCTGTCCTCCTCTGTCCTCCTCTTAACTGTCCACCTGTGATCCAGTGTCCTCCTCTGTCCTCCTCTGTCACCTCCTCTGTCCTCCTCTCACCTCCTCTGTCCTCCTCTGTCCTCCTCTGTCCTCCTCTCTCTGTCCTCCTCTCACCTCCTCTCACCTCCCTCTCACCTCCTCTGTCCTCCTCTGTCCTCCTCTTAACTGTCCACCTGTGATCCAGTGTCCTCCTCTGTCCTCCTCGTCACCTCCTCTCACCTCCTCTGTCCTCCTCTCTCCTCCTCTCAACTGTCCACCCTTGATCCAGTCCTCCCTCCTCTGTCACCTCCTCTGTCACCTCCTCTGTCCTCCTCTCACTCCTCCTATCACCTCCTCTGTCCTCCTCTCACCTCCTCTGTCCTCCTCTCACCTCCTCTCTCCTCCCTCTCACCTCCTCTGTCCTCCTCTGTCCTCCTCTCACCTCCTCTCACCTCCTCTGTCCTCCTCTCACCTCCTCTCACCTCCTCTCACCTCCTCTCACCCTCCTCTCACCTCCTCTGTCCTCCAGGCTGGAACCTACCTGCCCCAGTCCTACCTGGTCCATGAGGAGATGATCGTGACAGAGCGCCTGGAGCATGTAGAGCAGCTCGGCTACTTCATCTACAACCTCTGCCGTGGTAAAGACACGTTCAAGCTGCAGCGCAGAGACAGGATTCTGGGTAAGAGCCTCTGATCACTCTGTCCTTTAATGACCAGCGAGAGGAGAAGTGAAATGTCTTTAGGCCGAGCATGGATCCCTGAGGGACACTGTCTCAACCACTACAGGTCTGACCTTTGAAGCAGAACGTTAACCCTGTGTGTCTCCGTCCCAACAGGCATGCAGAAGCGTGAAGCTCTGAACTGCCACAAGATCCGTCACTTTGAGAACACCTTCGTGGTGGAGACACTGATCTGTGAGGCCTAGGACGGCCTAGGACGGCCTAGGACGCGGCGGGGCCTCCCAGCTGCTCGTCCAGTCTCGGGCCTGCAGTGTGATTGTTTGTATTCCTCACCTGTCCTGTTTCTTCTGTCCTTGACATCAGGTAGTTCGAGTGAGTGAGAGGAATGTGAAGCTGTTTGGTGAATAATCAGTGAAGAGTTGAGTGTTTTCCACTTTCTGATGGGGGGGGGGCATTATCTTTCATAACTAGTTAAAATCAGCTGACTATAAAATAGTAAATTATTTTAATCAAGGTAACATTTATAGCACAAACACGTTATTATAGCACATGTGGGTAAATATACAGTTTCTCTCTCAGTCCAAATTAAATTTCAAAGTAAATCTTTTTGTATGAATCTTCTTGGTTTTTCAGTCCAGAGACTCTTGTGTTTTTTTTTATTTGTCTACTTTAGTTATTAATTCACTGCATCTGTTCTTTCTTAACTGGAAAATGGTCTTAACATAAGAGTGTAAACGTGCCGCTCTCGTTCAGCTTTAACAATGACAAGTGCAGCGTAAGAAAAGAGGAAGTGGAGAGAGCTCACAGGAAACACACTTGTGTTAAAATCTTTTTTCACCAGAGTTGTCGGTCGTTTTGTTTTGAATGTGTCACTTTGGAAAACTTCTTGTACTAATGTGTATATAATCTCTTAAAAGGATGTGACCAGACCAACACAATAAACACAATAAACACAACTGCTGTTGTCCTTCATGTTCTCCTTGTGTTAGTGGCATGTTATCATGTTGGTATTATCACTTTTTATTAACATGTTATTGTAAAATTATTTGCATTTTGTTGTCCTATAACCAGCATGTTATTATGTTAGTAGCATGTTATTATGTTAGTAGCATGTTATTATGTTAGTAGCATGTTATTATGTTAGTAGCATGTTATCCATGTTACTGCTCATAGTTTAACTACATGATGCTTCATGGACTTTTACTGCAGTGACTTTGTGTCCACAGTCGTGACCTCAGAGGACTGACACTGGATCAGCTGTCACAGCCCTCAGTGTCACCTGATCACAGTGGAAATTTGTTCTTAATTAAAGCTCTAATCACATGGACCTCACACGTGGGGGGGGGATGGGAAACAGGCCAGGTGGTCCGGGGGTGGGGTCACCTTGAGGAATCAGAGCAGCTTGCCAGTCATTTATTTTCACTACTGCACATTTAGTCAAATCCACTTTCTCCATATGATAAAAACAAATTCTGTTCCATTTTAATACAAATGGAGGAGCACCTGGACCTCAGGTGGAACATCTGGTCGTCAACTGGAACATCTGGACCTCAGAAGGAACAACAGGACATAAGGTGGAAAATCTGTTCCTCAACTTGAACATTGGTCCTCAGGTGGAACATCTGGTCCTCAGGTGGAACATCTGGTCCTCAGATGGAACATCTGGTCCTCAGTTGAGTGACATAACTTACCTGAGTGGATGTGATCAGCCACATTAAATAAAACATAATGAATGATGTAATCAATCACATTAGTCTCTCATTCCCAGTTCACTCAATAAGAGTCAAACTACAAAACTAAAACTTTATTAGCAGGAGAAACATAAACTGATATTAAATGAGCTGATCATGTGTTTCTGTGTCAAATTAAATAAGAATGACACGGACAGTTTAGTAAATTAATAATTATGACTAAATTATTAGTTATGTTATATTTTCTTAAACTCTGTCCTATGATAATTTCTAATTTCATTTATATTTTCTTCCTTTCTAAAGAAACTCACTCTTCCTGTTTTACAAAGTAAAAAAGTACTGGTTTAGTTATTTGAAATAATAATAATAATGATGACCCATCATGCCCTGCGGTGTCTCTGTCCGCTTGTCAAACACCTGTAGTGTGTTTCCGGTGAGTGTGGGGATCGAACCTGTGCGCTGCTGCTCTGTGTGACCTCTGACCTCTGACCTTCACCTCCACTCTGTGACGTGTGAGTAAAACTTTGATCACACACACGAACATTCACCGTTTTATCCCGCGAGCTTCTGTTAGCATGCTAACTGGATGCTAACCGGAAGCTAACAGGGCAGCGAGCCGATGTGTTCCCGTCTCCATGGTGACGGGCTCCTGGCTGCGTGTCGCTGTTTAAGATGATGAAGTTAATAAAGTTTGAATCTCTGTAGGTTCACGTTGTTCACATCCCACTGAGCTGCGAACCCTAACCCTGACCTTAACCCTTTCTGATCAGTTTGGTTTTAATGAGTTAACATCAGGAGGATTCTACCGTCACTGACAGGAGCTGCTCCTCCATCTGCTCCTCCATCTTCTCCTCCATCTGCTCCTCCATCTGCTCCTCCATCTTCTCCTTCATCTGCTCCTCCATCTGCTCCTCCATCTGCTCCTCCATCTGCTCCTCCATCTTCTCCTCCATCTGCTCCTCCATCTCCATCTGTCTCATGAGTCTCTCATATCTCTCATGTGTCTCATGTGTCTCATGTGTCTCATGCGTCTCTCATGTGTCTCATGTGTCTCATGTGTCTCATGCGTCTCTCATGTGTCTCATGTGTCTCATGCGTCTCTCATGTGTCTCATGTGTCTCACATGTGTCTCATGAGTCTCTCATGTGTCTCATGTGTCTCATGCGTCTCTCATGTGTCTCATGTGTCTCACATGTGTCTCATGTGTCTCACATGTGTCTCATGCGTCTCTCATGTGTCTCATGTGTCTCACATGTGTCTCATGAGTCTCTCATGTGTCTCATGTGTCTCATGCGTCTCTCATGTGTCTCATGTGTCTCACATGTGTCTCATGTGTCTCACATGTGTCTCATGCGTCTCTCATGTGTCTCACATGTGTCTCATGTGTCTCACATGTGTCTCATGTGTCTCACATGTGTCTCATGCGTCTCTCATGTGTCTCATGTGTCTCACATGTGTCTCATGTGTCTCACATGTGTCTCATGTGTCTCATGTGTCTCATGTGTCTCACATGTGTCTCATGAGTCTCACATGTGTCTCATGAGTCTCTCATGTTTCTCATGTGTCTCATGTGTCTCTCATATCTCTCAGGTGTCTCATTAAGAAGCAGTGATGTGTCTCTGCTGTCCCCGGGGACATCGTCTCAAACGTTGACTTCTGTGTTGATGTTTCTTCAGGTGATGAACAACTATGAGGTCGTCCGTCAGATCGGAGAGGGTGCGTTTGGAAAAGCCTTCCTGGTCCGAGAGAAGGGTGGAGACAGACAGAGTGTGGTCAAACAGATCGACCTCCGGAAGGTAACACTCCCCCCCTCCCCCTCCTCCACCGGACTCACTGCACACGGGTCCATGGTTTGATCAGTTCAGGAAATATGAACAAGTAGAAAATCATAAAACAAGAAGTATCGTTATTATTGTACATTTCGCTGGATGTGCAGTTTCTGTCCCTCCAGGTGTCCCTGACATTTCACAGAGAAGAACATGAAGCATCAGATGAACCTGTTGTTAACCAGCTGTTTGTTAATGTCCACGTTCTGTCTCTTTGCTCAGATGTCCACCAGGGAACAGGAAGCGTCCAGGAAAGAGGGGACGCTGCTGTCGGAGATGAGACACCCCAACATCGTGTCCTTCTCTGCCTCATTTCAAGGTGAGGGAACACGGCATCACACGCTTTGTGTTGTTCTCGTGTCGTTGTCATGTTGTACACATGTTGTACGCATGTTGTTCTCATGTGCGTGACAGTCTCCTGTTTCCTGTGTGTGCAGAGAGAGGAAGCCTGTACATCGTGATGGAGTACTGTGACGGAGGGGATCTGATGAAGAAGATCAACATGCAGAGAGGAGTCAGCTTCACTGAGGAGCAGGCAGGCAGACACACAGTTATTCACACACACACAGACACACACACATGCAGACACACACAGTAAACCGGCCTGTGTGCTCCTCAGATCATCAGCTGGTTCACTCAGATCTGTTTGGGCCTCAAACACATTCACGACAGGAAGATTCTCCACAGAGACGTGAAGACTCAGGTATCATCACACACTCCCACCCACTGGTCCTGGTCCGAGCAGCTGACCTCGTCCACTAGAAGTTAATGTTGCATTAAATATATACAAATGAAATCTCTGTGAGCTGCAGTGGCTGGAGTTTGATATTCAAAATGAAAAGCTCCAGCCAAAGTGTCTTCAGGACGGCGAGGAGGAGACGGTGCACAGCTGAACAAAGAGCTCGCTGTGTCCCAGCTCCCAGAATAACTGACCCCAGACCGTTCACAGACTTCGCTGTCTTTCATCAGTCATATCTGCTTACACACAGACACACACAGACACACACCTGAGACATGCACAGTCACTGTTTGTGATGGAACAGTCCAGCTCTCAGTCCCGTCTGTCCCTCTGCACCAGAACATCTTTCTGTCCAACGGAGGGATGAAAGCCAAGCTAGGCGACTTCGGAATCGCAAGAATGTTGAATAAGTAAGTCAGTGGCACACACACACACACACACACACACACACACACAAACACACACACACAGTGCAGCTGTCACTCTAACACAACTCCAAACAAGTGATTATCATTCCACAAACCTTCAGGTTGTTGACAGAAGCAAACTGATGACATGACGGACAAACCACACGGTGCATGTTTCATACATGAGACATATTTGAGTGAAATAAATAAACTAAGAAACCTAAATAACCATGTGACCTGTGTGTGTGCAGCACCATGGAGCTCGCCAGGACGTGTGTGGGGACGCCGTCCTACATCTCACCAGAGATCTGCGAGAGTCGGCCGTACAACAACAAGACGTACGATCCTCACACGACAGCCAGAGACTGAATGAACATGTGACAGCTCTAGATCGCCCCCTGGTGGCTGGCTGCAGTATAGGTCATAAACCCTCCTCCTCCATGTTAGCAGAAGGGACATGGACCAAAGTAGACATTAGTTTGTTTAAGTTGGTTTGTGACTCAGCAGAGTTCAGATCTGAAATCGTTTGGCTTCATTTATAGAGGTTGGAGGAAGTTGGGATTTTCCGTCCATCTTTATTTAACAAAGTACATTGTACAACATACAAACACACTAACAGGAAATGTGCACACACACACACACACACACACACTTGTCTGCTCGTCTTTGTTGGAGTCTAGTGCAGACTGGTTCTGATTCAGCTGAGCTCAGAGTGACTTCCTCTTCACAAAGAAACGATTGTTTCTAATTTACACGAGAGACAAACGTGACCTCGACCTAAACTTGTACTTATTTCTAAACTCGACAACTAGACTCAAACAAGACGAGACAAACATGTGTCAACACTTAAACAGGACCCCACAAAGCAGGAGAAGCAGAAGAGGTTACACACACAGGCACACACACATGCACACACTTGGTAGCTGGCCAAAGACAGCAGACACCAACTGGGCTCTGATTGGCTCACGTCCCTGCAGCCGGGCAGCATGACTTTGTTCCTCTGGTTAATGACAGAAACAAAATGAAGCTCGGCCGCAGCTTCCTGTTTCAACAACAACTGCAAGACACGAGACGCGCTACACAACATGTTCCCTAAGACAGGCTTCTTACACTGTGTGTGTGTGCGTGTGCGTGTGTGTGTGTGTGTGTGTGTGTGTGTGTGTGTGTGTGTGTGTGTGTGTTTGTCCTCTCTGCAGGGATATCTGGTCTCTGGGCTGTGTCCTGTATGAACTCTGCACCCTGAGGCATCCAGTGAGCTGCACCACACTCACACATACAGACACACACTCAAAAATACACACACACACACACCCACACACACAACTGGAATAACGAAAGCTAAGCCAAGTTGTGAAGCCAAGGTGTCTCTATCTCCCCCTGGTGGCTGGCTGCAGCATGCCGTGTGAGCCCCTCCTCCTCCATGTTAGCAGATGAGACGGTTTCTGTCCTTTCAGGTCGTTCTTATCTCTCTGATGTTTCTGATCACTTTGGTTTTAACGAGCTGAGACTTCATGATGGAAACGTTTTACAGTCATAACACTCATTATCAAACTGAAATGAATATGTTTCCTTTACACTCTGTTAACTCGACTGGTCGTCTCTACTCGTCTCCACCTGCAGTTTGAGGGCAGCAGTTTGCGACAGCTGGTCAGTAAGATCTGCAGGGGGCGCTACACCCCAGTACCCAGCCGCTACTCCTACAACCTCCGCCTGCTGGTCACCCAACTCTTCAAGGTCAGACCCTAAAGCCTGTGTGGACAGGAGCTGGAAATAGAAACAGCAGGTTGTGAAGCTGAACCTGGATCAGTTAGAAACAGCTGTTTAACCACACCCCTCACATGATTTGATTATCAAATCAAAGACGAGATACAAAGTTACAAAGGGAAACCAGCTCAGTGTGACCCTGGTGACCTTCAGGCTGAGAACCACTGGACTTATCTACCTCAACAGTCAGTGTTTATCGTGACTCAGCAGAAATACAGGAAAGTGTGAAAGCAGCTGTTCAGGAAATCGTTTCCTGGCTGAAGATCCATTGTCTCAGTGTCTCTGAATAAAAACACAAACTCTCACAGGAACCGACTCTCAGGAACCTTAACATGTGCTTTTACAAAAACCTGACAAGAGTTCACGAAAACTCACATCTTGAGATGATCTTTGATGTTCATTGATCATTTTCATTTTGAACACACAGGTGAACCCCAGAGACCGTCCCTCGGTCAGCTCCGTCCTCGGGCGTCCCTTCCTGAAGAAGCACATCAGCAAACACCTGGATCCACAGGTAGAGGGATCTGATTGGTTGACTGAGAAACAGTCAACCAACCAAACATCAGCATGTTCCAAATCTACACACAGATCTACACTACACAATGTGTGTGTGTGTCTGTATGTGTGTGTCTGTGTGTGTGCAGTTGATGCAGGAGGAGTTCAGTCACTCGGTGCTCCATCAGAACAGAGCAGCAGCTTCACAAGCAGCCAGAACCAGAGCAGCAGGTGACATCACACACGACTCACTTTATTAGGAACACCACACTCACAGTGTGCTCCTCCATCACGGAGTCCTTCTTCTTCGCTCTGCACGGTTCCTTGTGTTGTGAGAGAGAAAGGAACAGTTCAAGTTGTGGAACTGACTCCCTTCACCTTCCTGACGCTGCTCAAAGGTCGAGGCAGTGACTTCACACAAACCTCTGCTCAGACCCCAGCACCGTGTTGAATGTGGATTCTGGCGCCACCCAGTGGTCGTTTCCTTACATCACTGCCTCTGGTACCAATCTAACCTGAGACTCTCCTGTTGTCCAGAGAAGCTCCAGAGGTGGAGAGGAGCCGAGAGGCCGGGGGCCCGGGGCCCGGGGGGGGCGCTCGCCAAGCCGGACTGGAGGCTCCCACTCAGAGCCGAGAAACCCGCCTACCACAAAGTAAAAATAATATAATAACTGATAGATATACAGTAGGAACATGTTTCTTTGAATCTTTTCTCATATTCAGATATTTTGACTCTGACAGCACAGAGGACAGATCTTAAAGAAACCTGTCTGACACTAAACCATATCAATAAACAGTACTTTGGATTATTGATCACAGCCTCTTCATCAAAGAGCAGCACAACCAGCGGCAGAGAGCGACGTCACAGAGCAGCCCAACCAGAGGTGAGAAGATCAGTGACATCATCACAACAGACTGTGTGTGCAAGTGTGTGTGCATGTGTGTGCACGTGTATGTACTGTCGTGTACGTGTCACTGCTGCAGGTTCAAGGAGCCTGTCGGTCACTACCAGCTGTACTACGCTCAGCTGGACGTCCTCCAGAGGAGGAGCGAGGAGGACGTCCTCCAGAGGAGGTGCGAGGAGAGGGAGCAGCAGTGTGAAGACCACGCCCCTCGTCCTGTGGAGCCGTATCAGCTGTGAGTGAAACTGATATTTTTCATTATTGATTCATAATTTTGTTCAAAGTCTCAGAAGTGGAAAATGTTCTCCACAGTTTTCCCAGAACCCGACGAGACGTGTCAGGATTTTATGAATGTAAAACTGTGTGTTTGTGCTAAGCTAACGCTAAAGACTGATGTTCCTCAGTGTGGCAGCAGCTCGTCATGAATACCTGCAGAGGAGACTGGAGGCAAACCAGTACAAGCTGAGAGCAGAGAAGCAGCTGGTGAGAAGACACACACACACACACACACACACACACACACACACACACACACACACATACACACTCAAACACACAAAACGTTTGACCTTTCCTCTGCGACTGACAGGGTCTGCGTCCGTGCACAGCCGAGCACAGCAGGAGGCCTGGAGGTCGGGACGTGGGACGACCCGAGCACCAACACACACCTCAGGACAGAAGACAGGAAGGACAACAGGTGAGACACGTGACATCATCCTGATCCTGAGACACTTTACTGTCCGAGCTGATTTTAACTTTGTGTGGTTGGTGAAAACTCTCCTCCTGTAGATTCTCTGTCTTTACACTTCAGGATGTGTGTGTGTCTGTGTGTGTCTGTGTGTGTCTGTGTGTGTTTGTAGGAGTACCTGCGTCAGCTGGATGTCATCAGGCAGCAGTATCGCCAAGAGATGAAACAGATGAGGCGAAGAGCTGAAGCTGAGGTTCTCTCTCTCTCTCTCTCTCTCTCTCTCTCTCTCTCTGTCTCTCTCTCTCTCTCTCTCTGTCTCTCTCTCTCTCTCTCTCTCTCTCTCTCTGTCTCTCTCTGTCTCTCTCTCTCTCTCTCTCTCTCTCTCTCTCTCTCTCTCTCTCTCTCTCTCTCTCTCTCTCTCTCTCTCTCTCTCTCTCTCTCTCTCTCTCTCTCTCTGTCTCTCATGATGTAACTGCTCATTGAAAATATAAATATATAAAAACCAAAAGTGTGAAAATAACAAGCAGCATTTCACAGATATTTTTCTCCGAGTATTGAGCGACCATATGATTGTTTGTGTTGTTTGTTGTTTGTGTTGTTTGTGTTCCAGATGTTTCATCAGAGTTCTGTGACTCATTCTGATTTATGTTTCATTAAAGTTCCCGTCCAGTTCTTCCTCTGATGTCATGGTTCTTTTCTTTAGTCTCATTCACAACAGAAAGATGGAACCTTCGTGGTGGAGAGACCCAGAGGAGCTGGAGCAGCTGGTCCAGAGCAGCAGGAAGCTGCTGCTCTACAGGTACGTCAGCTGGTTCACATGCATGTGTTAAAGAACATACACATGTCTGATCATCACGTGTCTCTGCTGCAGGACATGGAAGCAGCTCTGAGACAAGTGAGGGAGGAGAGCAGAGCTCTGCATGGATGTCCCAGAGAGAAGGTGAGACTGAGATCTGCTGCTGAGGGAACACCTGACCAATCAGAGCAGATGAAGATGAACGTTCTGTTTCTGCAGAAGGGAATCATGTTTGAGATTCCATTAGGTGACGAGGAGAAAGAGGGCGTCGACCCCCTGAACCAGGCCCTGAGCTTCCAGGCGGGGGGGGAGTTGAAGCTCAAGGATTGGTTGGAGAAAAGAAGGGGGTGGAGTTTGAGGACACCTCAGACTCTGCTGGACGCGCTCGCCAACATGGACGTCCACTCCGACTACGATGATGTCACTGAGACTAAAGAAGGTACAAACTGCTGAGTCACTGTTAGTAACCTACTGACATCTTCTCCACCATTATTCATCTCTTCTTTGACCTCTTGACCTCTTGTCCTCAGGTGAGGAGGCAGAGGGCCACAGACAGTGGGTACACGCCCCCCCCCACCACGCTGCTGAAGGCTCTCAGTCAGGCTGAACCTGCTTCGTCTCTGGACTCAGTGACCACAGGTGAGACGCCGTCACATCAGGGACATCAGCTGCCACAGCACCAAGTGGAGATGTTTAATACGACTTATTAAAGTAAAGTCACACTGAGGATTCTGTAATCTCAGATTTAGAGCCAGAGGATGAAGAAGAGAAGGAGAAGAGAGAGGAAGATACAGAAGAGAAGCAGGAGGAGAAGGAAGAGGAAGAGAAGAGGAGGAGGAGGACTCTGATGTGGAGAGTGATGAAGAGCGACTGGAGCCGAGGTCAGACGACGAAGACACGTGAGTCAACGTTTACGTCTCTTTTCTTTCACATCCAGAGAAAAGAGCTGCAACAAATAACTGATAATTGATTAATTGATCAAAAAGTCAATTAAACTATAATTGATACACCAAAAATAAGAAAAGTCCAAATAAAAGCATCAGTTGTTGATTGACGAGTTTAAGGGACAGGATTCATTGATTCATTGATTCATTGATTCATTGATTCATTGACTCATTGATTCATTGACTCTTTGATTCATTGACTCATTGATTCATTGACTCTTTGATTCATTGACTCTATTGATTCATTGACTCTTGATTCATTGACTCTTTGATTCTTTGATTCATTGACTCATTGATTCACTGAGTCTCTGACCTTCTGAAAGGAGAAGAACCAAACATCTGGACTTTTTGAGTCAGTTTCATCTGTGATTTCATTTCCTCAGGAACTTTGAGGAGTCGGAGGACGAGCTGAGAGAAGCCGACTCCATGAGGAACCTGTTCGTCATGGAGGACGGGAGCTGGGACGGGACGGACAGTTCAGAGGCAGTGGGGGATCATGGGAAGGAGGACGGTGAAGACGGGTCTGAAGCCAGTGCAGCAGATCCTCAACAAGTGGTTTTGTCAGAGCCCAGAGAACCTTCGAGTCAGGAGCGTTCAGACGAACCCAGGAGGACGGTCACACGTCTGTAGATCCACAGCCTCAGAACCCCGGACTCATCCAGTGGCTGAGAGAGAGGATTTCACCTCCTGCTGAACACCAGCACTCAGCTGTGTGTGTGTGTGTGTGTGTGTGTGTGTGTGTGTGTGTGCGTGCGTGCGTGCGTGCGTGCGTGTTGTCGTTGTGATGGAGGAATGTTTTGACTGTGTAAAGGCTCATTTATTAGGAACCAGCCTTCTGTCCGTCCTCTACGTCTGCTCATCGTCTACTGACCGATACCGATGACCCGAGCAGTACCACCGACAGGATGAGTTAGTTTAAACGAGACAAGCAGAAGATACAAAGACATTTTAACGACGACAAAATGTTTTGAGGATTGATAAGTTAAAGTGTTTGGTGTTGACACTCTTCTCTGCCCTCTAGTGGATGTATTGCTTAACAACCATGTTAACGCCGAGGACGCATCACTTTTCATACGTCCATGCAGAATAAACAAGTCTTCACAGTGTCTCATTGATGTGTTTGGAATATGTTTGAATATATTTTAAACATGGCGAGTCACAGTCATGTAAAATGATTGATTCTCAGTGTTTAAACTCTATCTTTGCCTTTACTCAAATGACTCTGCAGCTAACTAGTTCATCTGAGTTATAGTCGTGTATTTATTACAGTATTTTTGCATAACTTAGTTTTCTCTGTGAAACCAGAACATCCTGCAAAATAAAATGAACTCATTACTCAGTTTCTCCATCACCTGATGACATCAGCAATGATGTCAATACATGTTTTGTTTTTACAAGTCAGAAAAGTAATTATAATGTGAGACTATAGATTGTAAATAAAGACGACTACATGTTTCCACTTCCTCAGAAAACGAAGCCAAAACATCTCAGATACAAACACTGCCATCTTGTGGTTATGACCTCATTAGCAGTCGGAGCCAGTGCTCTATTGATCGTGGGGAGGAGCCGGGGTATCGAGGTCCCGCCCATACACATTCTCAACCAATCAGGAGTCAGTCTCAGCTGTCAATCATGACGTCTCGACTAGTTTTCATCAAATAACTGATTCAAACCAAACTGATCAGAAACTTTAACAAACATTTATTTAATGTCTAGTTTGGTCCGTGTCCCGTCTGCTAACATGGAGCAGGTTTATGAAGCTGGAATCATCAATGTCTTATATTTTTGGCCTCGTTTTAATAATCCATGATTTATTAGCACAGCTGCTCTTCAGTTGACTGATTATTCGCAGTGATTTTAAAACAAGACTCTCAGTGAAGTGAAGCCTGAACCTCACCTGATGACCTGTCAACCAATCAGCAGAGAGCGATGAACCAAAACAACCACTTTACTTCACTAAGTGCTTTTCAAGGCTGCTGGTTGAATTCCATCATCTCTGATGACGTCCTGTGTTCAGAAGTTTAATTTCCGAGTGTCCAGCAGAGACTCGTCTTAACATGTCAATGTCCTTTTCTATTGGTTTTATTGGGGATGAGACACCATGTCAACGTTTATTGTTAGTGTTGGAAGCCTGGTCTGTTTGAATCCTCACCCTAACGAGCAGAGGAGCTGCCCCTTGGTGGACGATCAGTGGACACCAGTGGACACCACCAGGTCACGTTGGCTCCTCCTCATGGCTCCAGGTTTCTCAGCAGACAGACTGGAGATCCATCTCGTCGGATCTCCAGTCTGTCTGCTGGAGACAGCTCCAGGATGGTTTCCATGGCTGCGGCATAGCTGTCCTCACTGTCCACCAGGAACCCGTCTGTCCACCCTCGTTCGGCACCACTAGGTCCAGCTGTGGACCTCCAGACCTGTGGGCGAGAACAATGGAGCCTGCAGCCATGCACTCCACCACACCTGAGGACAGAGGGACGGAATCAGATCAACAATCCTGACCTCACAATACAAAGGTCAAAGGTGAAACATGATTTAGACTCAGCACATTTTATATAATCAAAAAACTAATTATCAGACACATGAACCCTTCAACATACGTCAGTACGTGAACTAACTAAAGGGATCTATACTGCAGCCAGCCACCAGGGGGCGATCCAAACGCTTGGGCTTCACTTTTTTGTTTTCAGCAGGAAGTTCAGCAGGAAGTGACGTCAGGAGGCGGGAGCATCACGTTCAGGCTCAGATTCTGATCGGTCTGTTGTGTCAGTACTGTTGAGAGTGGACACGTGTATGAATGCATGTAACTGCATTTGTCCAGGAGGAGGCGCTGTTGCGCCTCATATGGTCTGGAGTCACGTGTGACTGATGTCACCACTACCTTATAAGGGGGGTGGTACCTCCCTCTCTCTCTCTGTACCTGTTCTTCAATAAACACGAGATCGATGGCTGAAGCAACAAACGTCTGTTCATCACTTCGAGTCATTTCTCCTCTGTGCAGGTTGGCAGAAGGAATAAGACTACCTGTCAACAAGTACTTTAACCTGTGATGGAGTATTTTTACTCTGTGATATCAGTACTTTAATTTATATTAAAGTATTTGTACTCTGTGGGATCAGGATGTTGCTGCAGTAGAGTATCTCAGTACTTATTTCATGTACTTTAACACTGAAGGACACACAGGGTATCACACGACTTTTATTTATTTATTCCAACTTCAGTTACTGAAAAAGGAAAATCATTTAATTTAATTACTGCCAATCTACTGCTACACAGTCCGTCCACAGGGTGGCGCTAATGGGCCTGGAAGCTGGTTTGCCAGATGCCAATAAACAGAAGAAGAAGAAGAAAAGAAGAAGTTATTAATTTAGAGCAACAATAATCTTAATAAATCCAGATGAAATAAATGTCTCAACTTCTTTAATAACCACATTATTTGTCTCTTCTGCTGTTTCACTTAACAACATTTATCCTTATATGGAATTAAAGATAATTCAATTTATTTACTTCTACATCATAAGATTATTAATTTCCAGACCTCTTTCATTTATATATTTATGACAACACTCGTAGTGATAACAATATACACACACATACTGAATATATATAAATAAAAAGACAAGCCAAATTAAAAGACCTTAAAAGCAGATATATTTGATGTATGTGTAGTTTATTAAAAATCCCGACACTAACTCTAGTTAATAATGTATTTGATGAAGCTACGTCTAAAAACTACTTCTGAGGAGAGGAGCTGGAGCCCAGGACGTATCTGAGCAGCTGAAACTCAAAGACCAAATAATATTACATATTGTGAATAAATGAGCACTGAGTGGATCACGTCATCAGATTAGTTGATTGATGGGGGGTGGACCCTCCTTCAGTGGGGGGGTCACCCTGGCAGCAGCCTGTGTCATTGCCATATAAAGACAAATCATCTGTCATTCCTGTTTCTGAGGTGTTGCGTGTCACTTCCTTCCTCGTAGATTTGAATACATGAGCTGTCGCCCTGCTCTCGGTGCCTGTCGAGCAGCTCAGCAGCCAGAAGGACGACCGAGACCAGAGAGACAGACAGAGACAGAGACAGAGACAGAGACAGAGACAGAGACAGAAGACGACTGATACCCACAGCTCAGCGGCCTCCTCACCTCCCAGGTAAACACATCTGAGTTCTGATCTAAGCAGGTGCTCCCTGAAGGCATCACGGAAACATGAGACAATTCTTACTTTTAATTTCTGGTTTGTGTCGAGACGGAGGAAGAAGAGAGAAACTGTAGTTTCATGAACGATTGTACAGATGATTCCTAATCAAAGAGTTTTCTCAACCTTCAGATCTGGATCAAACAAACTGAGTCAAATGCACAAACTGAAAAACCTTTCATCGCTCATGTTCTTTAACTTCATGTCGTCTGACTTTGTGCAGCTTTGCACCAGCAGTGAGATACGAGCAGTTAGAGCGGCAGCGAGGCCTGCAGGAGGAAGGAGAAGTTAAACCTCTGCAGCGAGCTGAAAGGAAGTTGTGGTCAGCTTCACTTCAACTGCAAAAAACAAAAAATCCCTTTGAGGCAGCGAGAGGATGAACAGAAACTCAGACGTCAGCCGAGAGGAGATTCAACTCAGTGTTCGTTGAAAAGCACGAGGAGCTGCTGCTCGAGCGTTAGAGAAGCTCCAGATCTAATGTCTGAAGTTGATTCATAAAACAAATCAAGATTCAGTTTCTTAACTCAAGTTCCTATTTTTATTTTCTGAACGTTACACAGATAATATTGTTGATGTCAATCTGCAGGAAACATGTTCTGAATAATGAGCAGAACAATATGTCTCAGTGAAGTTGACCTCTGATCTTCACATGTCTCCACTTCCTCCGCACACGAAGCTAAAATATCTAGGCTTCCATCTTGTGCTGATGACGTCACTAACAGTCGTGATCGTCGAGTGGTAACGAGGACCCGCCCATTCACGTGCTCGACCAGTCAGGAGTCAGTGTCAGCTGTCAATCATCACGTCTCAGCCTGTTTTTATATCATCAAAGAACTGATTAAAACTAAACTGATCAGAAACATGAACAAACATCATCAGTGTTCCTCCTTCAGGGGGTTTTCACACACACACACACACACACACACACACACACACACACACACACACACACACTCACTCACTTCCTCCTGGTCACTGATCATATGATGATGAATCATTTTCAGCTCTAACTGACTCGTTGGATCATCTGGAGATAAACAGATCTTTTGCTCTGTAGAGAATCGACTCAGTCTCGTGTGTCTGAATCAATCTGAGAGTTCATCATATATATTGTGTCATAGATGATTTATTATTGTTATTTGTTAATCATATAAGTGTGACCTCAGTAAATAGTGGTTTTGTCTGTTTGTGAGATCCAGTGTTGAATCTAACGTAGAGTGTTTCCTCTCCACACGGGGAACTGTGGGGTTTCTCTAGAAAATGTGAATCTATGTAAAGTGCCTTCAGATAATGTCTACTGGGATTTTGCGCCATACAAATAAAGCTGAATTGAATTCTGTCCACATGTTTACATCTTTTTACACAACATTAACACACACACACGTCCGTCAGACAGGAAGTGCAGCAGAAACAGGAAGTGAGAACAGTCAGTTGCTTGCATCACAGATCAGAATGTGGAGATTTAACTTCCTGCTCGTCAGGTTCTGCTCTCGTCCACGTTCAAGCTTCTGAATCAAAGACGATCTGTGTGTTTGTGTCAGTTTCCGGTTCCAACATGGCCGCCCCCTCGCAGATCTCTCCAGAGGAGCTGGAGGAACTCAAAGAAGCTTTCGCAAAGATCGGTGAGGAGAACAAGAGCACTCACACAAATCTGTAGTTTTATTTGTGCTTTTTAAATGAGTCTGTGACCTCTGACCTGTCGACCTCTGTCTCCAGATGTGGACAACAACGGCTTCATCAGCAAACAGGAGCTGAACGAACTGTTCAGAGCCGCCAACCTGCCGCTGCCCGGGTACCGGGTCCGAGAGATCGTCCAGGAGCTGATGAAGAGCAGCGAGCGGCTGACCTTCAGCGAGTTCACTGAGGTGAGGGCCCAGGTCAAAGGTCACACGCTGGCAACACAACATCACTGGAAGCAGATCCATATTCACTGCTCATCATCTGGACAGTTTTTAAAATCCAATACAAAATCTGAGATTATCTTCCAACAATAATCTCTGAGGTTCTCTGCTCCTCGTGTTCCTCCTGCAGATCGTTCACGGCCTGAAGAGCAGCGAAGTGGCCAAGACCTTCAGGAAGGTCATCAACAAGAAGGAGGGGATCTGCAACGTGGCAGGAACCTCCGAGCAGTCCGGCACCACACACTCCTACTCAGGTACACACACACAGTTACACACAGACACAGTCACACACACACACACAGTCACACACACACACACACACACACACAGCTACACTGATTTAAAATGAAAAATAAATCTAAACATGACTAAGAGGTGATAGATCATTTCCTGTTCTTCACTGACACTTCATCTCCTGACGTTGGTCTCCAGAGGAGGAGAAGGTGGCCTTCGTGAACTGGATCAACAAAGCTCTGGAGAAGGACCTGGACTGTAAACACGTCCTGCCGATGGATCCCAGCACCAACGACCTGTTCACGGCGATGGGAGACGGACTCGTCCTCTGGTGCGTTTGATTTTCAGGCTGATTGAAACGTTCAACGTGACATAAACATGAGCTGCTTTGTCTTATGTGAAAATAACAATAGATTTTTCCTGGAAAGATGAATTTAATTTGTGTTAAATTGTGCAGAGTGACGTAGAGTCGTTCACACAGTTTGTAAATCGTGTTTTTATTGGATTCAATGAATGAGACGTTTCCACAGGAAACAGAAACATCCGAACAGGAAGCAGAACTTCTTCTGTGTTTTGAACAGTTGGAATAATGATAATTAATAATGTTGTAAAACTTATACTTCCACTAACTCCACTTGCCACAGTCGTCAGGTGTTTTGTCATAAAGAGTTGGCCTAATTCAAAGAATGACCTGTTGATGGCGCTAGAGGAAACTTGAGAAGATGATTATAACACCTCTTCCTGACGGGAACGAGATAAACGTCTGAATTCAATTTCATCATAATCATCAGAAAGTTAGAACCTGAAGGTCAAAGCACCTTCAGGTGTGAAGGCTTCATCCTCCAGGGACCAGGAGTCCAGTAGATGTTAGGATGAGAGTTTTCTTCTGTGTCTCTGACCGTGGACGTGTTCCCTCAGTAAGATGATCAACCTCTCTGTGCCCGACACCATCGACGAGAGGACCATCAACAAGAAGAAGCTCACGCCCTTCACCATCCAGGTGAGGACTCCTCCTCCTCTGATCTGAACACTGTGAGACCTCCACAGCCTCTCCACTGCTTTACGTCTGGTGTCTCCTCAGGAGAACCTGAACCTGGCGCTGAACTCGGCCTCGGCCATCGGCTGCCACGTGGTCAACATAGGAGCTGAGGACCTGAAGGAGGGCAGGCAGCACCTGGTCCTGGGTCTGCTGTGGCAGGTCATCAAGATCGGACTGTTTGCCGACATTGAGCTCAGCAGGAACGAAGGTGCGTCCGTAGAATCGAATATATCACGTCTCGCTGACTTTATAATAACTTATGTTCTGTTCATTTAATTATACCTGTGTGTGTGTGTGTGTGTGTGTGTGTGTGTGTGTGTGTAGCTCTGATCGCCCTCCTGCGGGACGGAGAGAGTCTGGAGGATCTGATGAAGCTCTCACCTGAGGAGCTGCTGCTGCGTTGGGCCAACTATCACCTGGAGAAGGCCGGCTGCAGCAAGATCAACAACTTCAGCTCCGACATCAAGGTTCACACACAGAGACACACACAGAGACACACACAGAGACACACACAGAGACACACACAGAGACACACACAGAGACACACACAGAGAGACACACACAGAGACTCACACAGAGACACACACAGAGACACACACAGAGACACACACAGAGAGACACACACAGAGACACACACAGAGACACACACAGAGACACACACAGAGACACACAGAGAGACACACACAGAGACACACACAGAGAGACACACAGAGACACACACAGAGACACACACAGAGAGACACACAGAGACACACACAGAGACACACACAGAGACACACACAGAGACACACACAGAGACACACACAGAGACACACACAGAGACACACACAGAGACACACACACAGAGACACACACAGAGAGACACACAGAGACACACACAGAGACACACACAGAGACACACACAGAGACACACACAGAGACACACACAGAGACACACACAGAGACACACACAGAGACACACACAGAGAGACACACACAGAGAGACACACAGAGACACACACAGAGACACACACAGAGACACACACAGAGACACACACAGAGACACACACAGAGACACACACAGAGACACACACAGAGACACACACAGAGACACACACAGAGAGACACACAGAGACACACACACAGAGACACACACAGAGACACACACAGAGAGACACACAGAGACACACACACAGAGACACACACAGAGACACACACAGAGAGACACACAGAGACACACACACAGAGACACACACAGAGACACACACAGAGAGACACACAGAGACACACACACAGAGACACACACAGAGAGACACACAGAGACACACACAGAGACACACACAGTCAATTTGTCATCTGGCTTCCTTGTTTCCTCAGTTAAACTTCAGTGTGTAGCTGTTGTGTGTGAAAACTTGTTCTACGTGTGTGTTTGTTCCAGGACTCGCGGGCGTACTACAACCTCCTGAACCAGGTGGCGCCGAAAGGAGACGAGGAGGGAATCCCCCCCCATCGCCATCGACATGTCAGGGCTCAGGGTGAGAGCCTGTGAAATCACACTCATATGATATTCATAATTATAATATAATTATGAAATCATCCAAAACATATGAAAATAAAATGATATAGAATTGATCCCTTTTCCAAACAAGCATTTCAAACAGACCCAGAGAAGCTGGACTTTATATAATATTATATTTTGAATCTGACATTTTCATAAAGTTCTACAAAGACTGGATCTTCACACGAGATTCAAGCCTTTTTTCTCTGTGTTGTGATTGGTCCTCGTGGTCCTGGTGGTCCCTCAGGAGAAGGAGGACCTCCAGCGGGCTGAGAAGATGCTGGACCAGGCCGACCGGCTCGGCTGCCGACAGTTCGTCATGCCGCCGGACGTCGTGAGAGGAAACCCGAAACTCAACTTGGCTTTCGTTGCTAATCTGTTCAACAAGTACCCGGCTCTGAAGAAACCAGAGAACCAGGACATCGACTGGAGCTCCATCGAAGGTCCAGAGGAGTTCAGATCTTCTACAAACCTCTGATCACGTGATCTAAGCGTGTTTCCTGTGTTATTGAATCACTGATGTTTCCCTCCAGGTGAGACCAGGGAGGAGCGGACCTTCAGGAACTGGATGAACTCGCTGGGCGTCAACCCTCGGGTCAACCACTTATACGTGTAAGAACCACCTCAGCTCTTCTTACTCATTTACTGGGCAGCAGCGCCCTCTGCAGTCCCCTGTGGGACGTGCAGGAGGAAAGGTCATGTAACGTAGTACGAGTACACAAGATGGTTTGGTGCGTGGGGTTAACATCCTGAGAAATGATGAGGCGCGTAGGAAAGATGCGTTGCCCACAGGGGGCAGCAGCGAGTCGTTGACGTGGTCATCAGCGACAGAAATGGTCGAGAGTTCAGAAGACGAGTTGTGACCAGTGTTGATGTGTTGATATCCATGTTAGCCACATGTTGATCTCCTCGGTGTCGCCATCTTTGTTTCTGTTTGCTTTCTGCTCACGAATTTAACGTCAAAGATCTTCAATCTTCACTCGGGTATAGTGCCCCCTCCTGGAATCATCCAGTAACACGTGTAGTTCCGAAGCGAATGCGTGACCGGTGATCTGAAACGTGTGTTCCAGAGACATCGACGACGCGATGGTGATCTTCCAGCTGTACGAGAAGATCAAGGTTCCGGTCGACTGGGATCGAGTCAACAAGCCTCCGTACCCGAAGCTGGGCAGCAACATGAAGAAGGTACGACCGGTTTCACCAGCACAACGTGGACGTCACGTGTTCGAGTCCAGGAGGATTTACTGAAGACACTGTTTACAGGTTTAAAAAGGATTTGTTTGTTTGGTAGCTGGAGAACTGTAACTACGCAGTGGAGCTCGGGAAGAAGGAGGCCAAATTCTCTCTGGTTGGCATCGCGGGTCAGGACCTGAATTCTGGGAATCGAACCCTCACCCTCGCTCTGCTCTGGCAGCTGATGAGAAGGTAACAACACCTCACTGCTGCCCCCTGCTGGCCTGTCACTCATCCAGCACCACCTTTGAGCGAAATAAAAAACGACCAGAAGAATCTATAAGTGCAGGTTTTTAAAAAAGGCTTCAAAAAGAATAAGGAATCAAAATGTTGGATAAGATTAATTTCACTGGTTTTACAAATTATTTAGATTAACTATAATAGATTATTTTGATTAGTTATTTTCCGATTGATTATATTAGCTAGAATATATATATATTAAGATTTCTTCAAATAATGACATTAGTTAGATTCATTATATAAGATTTTATAGATTGATGTTAAGGTTGATTAGATAAGTTAATTCAACTTAATTGATTGGGTAAACAAGGCGACTGGTTTACTTTGTACTTTGTGTGTAAATCTCGTTGTGGGGCGATTAGGAGGCTGCATCTTTAGCAGCCCTGTAGCGCCACCTTCTGACCAAATTGGGCTGCTGAGCTTTTGGTTGTTGGAAACGTTACTGAACATAATTAAATCAAATAAACATCAGCAGAGATCCAGGAATATATCACAGTATAATATAATATAGTGATAATATAGACTTGATATATATATAGCATAATAATAAGTATGGTGGTGGACGTCAGTGTTTGATGAGTGTGGTTGACGGTCGGTCTCTCTGTCAGATACACCCTGAACATCCTGGAGGACCTGGGGGACGGACAGAAAGTGACCGATGACACCATCGTGTCCTGGGTCAACGAGACGCTGTCTCAGGCCGGGAAGGACACCATCTCCAGCTTCAAGGTGACTCACTGCTGATCAGCCACCGGGTGTCGGTTCAACTCCTCTGTGCAATTCATCTCCACCTTTTATTTTCTAATAATCCGTGATTCAACTCAACCTGTTGCTCTGATGTGAAAACAACACTTCACCATTTCACCAGATTCACAGCATCAAACGTCTCCATCGAACATTAGTTTTAGAGTAAATATTTTTTATTTAAGAAGGTAAATATAACAGTTTACAAATATGGCAAACCGAAAAAACATCACTTTTCATCACGTTTGAGCTAAATATGGTGAAAATATATTTTCAGCTTCATCGTGAGATTTGGATTGAATTCATCAGTGTGTGTGTGTTATGTGTGTGTCTGTGTGTGTGTGTGTGTGTGTGTGTGTAGGACAGTAAAGTCAGCAGCAGTATGCCGGTGCTGGACCTGATTGATTCCATCCAGCCTGGATCCATCAGATACGACCTGGTGAAGGCAGACGACCTGACGGAAGACGAGAAACTCAACAACGCAAAGTAAACACACACAAGTGATAGAGGCACATTCAGCACGAGGGGCGGGGCATCAGTTTGAAGTCCATGTGATGAAGTACCATCCAATCAGAAAGCCTCACCTCATCACTGTTTCTAGGTACGCCATCTCCATGGCGAGGAAGATCGGCGCCCGGGTGTACGCTCTGCCCGAGGACCTGGTGGAGGTCAAACCCAAGATGGTGATGACGGTGTTCGCCTGCCTCATGGCCCGTGGCATGAAGAGGGCGTGAAGCTGTCTGTCACCTGTGAACAGCTGTTCTGGAACTATCCACTAAAATGAAACGTTTTCTACAGGTGAAAGAATCTGATTCAGTTAAACTCACAGAAAAACAGACGCTTCTTGTTCTTTTTTAAAATGTTTTTCTCTGTGATTTAAAATCTGAAACTTTGGACGCAACAAATAAACAATTTAACATGAAGAGCTGAGTCGTTATTCGTACACACACACACACACACACACACTGAAGAGACCTGATGAAATGATTTGATAAAACAAGACGAGCTGAAATTCAAAAACTCTGTTTAATAAGAGAAAGTAGTTTTTCCAAAGGAACGACAGAGCAACTGGTACAAAATGAAAAGCTGAATCGAGTCCGTCAAGTTTTAGGTGAAGCTCAGACGCTGAGGAAACTAAACTACATATTTACAATATTCATTCTCAGCTGAGTCGACGGCTCCAGTTTCTGTGAAGATGTTTGTCCCTTTAACTCGTTTTAAAAGGTTTGTGTGGCGGTGCTATTTGGTGGGTTTGGCCTCCGTGGGGTTTTCTCCCGTGTCCAGCGTCTTGAGGAGGCGGAAGAGTCCGGCGGCTTCGCGGATGCGGCTGAACTCGATGCAGAAAGCCTGGACCTCGATGAAGAGGTCCTGCACGTTGATGATCTTGTTTCGGATCAGAGACTGAAGGAAGACGCAGACGAGACGAACCAGACGATTCTGAAAGAAACAACGAGAACACGGCGTCAACGAAACCAGTTCAACAGCAGATCAGAGGAGAACGTTCAACCAGGGACTGAATAAAGATGGACGACAAGCTGCAGTCCCGTAAAGGCTTCTCCTCCATGTCAGTAGATGGGACACGGACCAAACTAAAACAAACAAATCAAAGTAGACGTTTCTGATCAGTTTGGTTTGAATTAATAAAAACGTCCTGATTGACAGCTGACACTGACTCCTGATTGTGTGCGTGTGTGTGAACACAATTCCACGATCACCAGTGATACCAAATTACCTCATCACCACCAGATGGCAGCGTTGGTTTCAGAGATGTGAGTTAGCACAGTGGAACAAGTGGTCACATGTCGTCCATCTTTATTTACGGTCACTGATCATGGTCATGTGATGGAGGCGTGGCCTCCTACCTGCATGTACTTGTCTTTGATCTGCTCGCAGGTGGAGATACAGTTGGAGATGTAGAGGTGGATGAACTCTGGTGGCAGATCCACGGCTGTGGTCAACCTGAGAGACGACGAGGAGAAACAGATGATGGATGTTTATCTATATGTTATATGATGAACATGATAATAATATATTGCCCGAGGACACAATGAGGGAGGCCGGGAGCTGCAGGACGTGGTGAGGGACGGACTCACCTGTTCACCACCTCCATGGAGTGCAGAGACATGTCCATGTTGACCAGCACAGAGAAATACTCTGTGATCTGAGAACTCTGCATCAGCTTCAGCAGCATCTCGATGGCCACCAGCGGGTTGTTCTCCACCAGGTCCGGGAGCTTCGCTGGAGACAACCCGATGTGATAGACCAGCTTCAGGTCCTTCTCCAGCTCGGCCAGCAGCTGGACGGGGAGAGAGAGAGAGAGAGAGAGAAGAAGTATCCAACTGTTACACTACAGAAGATATGAAAACGACACAGACAACAATAAAGTCATTTTGAAGTTCCTTGGGAGGGGAGAGAGAGAGAGAGAGAGAGAGAGAGAGAGAGAGGTAGAGAGAGAGGGGGGGGAGAGACAGAGAGAGAGGGAGGGGGGATAGAGACAGAGAGGTAGAGAGAGAGAGGGGGGGGGGATAGAGACAGAGAGGTAGAGCGAGCGCGAGAGGGGGGGAGAGAGACAGAGAAGTAGAGAGAGAGAGAGAGAGGTAGAGAGAGAGAGAGAGGGGGGGAGAGACAGAGAATTAGAGAGAGAGAGAGAGAGAGAGAGAGAGAGAGAGAGAGAGAGAGAGAGAAGAAGTATCCAACTGTTACACTACAGAAGATATGAAAACGACACAAACAACAATAAAGTAATTTTGAAGTTCCTTGGGAGGGGAGAGAGAGAGAGAGAGAGAGAGAGACAGAGACAGAGAGAGAGAGAGAGAGAGAGAGAGAGAGAGAGAGAGAGACACACACACACACACACCTGTGACTGCTGCTGGGCCGACAGGGGACTCTTGAAGGCCTTGGACATGATGCGTTTGATTTCCACACCCGTGCTGTTCTTCACACACATGGAGCGGTCCCACTGCACACTGTGGTCCGGCTCCGTCGGGTTCAGCCACGCCAGCTCGTCCTCGCACACGTGGAGAGGCGGCGGCGGCCGGATGAACTCGGGGCGGAAGTGACCTGAGAACAGAGACACGTCGCCACGACGACCACATTTAATATCGCTGAAAGTTATCAGGAGCACGTTACTGAACCAGTAACTGAACCAGTAACTGAACCAGTAACTGAACCAGTAACTGAACCAGTAACTGAACCAGTAACTGAACCAGTAACTGAACCACAGTGTTTCCCCTAGGTTTACAGCTTTGAAATCACTGTTACCACAGCAATCAAACAGGACTAGTTAGAATCGAGCACTTCGCTATAACCCTCGTTTGTATTAAGTTACCGTTTTGAAACTTCCGCCTATAATATAAATCTTTTCACGTAAGATTTGCCGGTTTTGAACAATGGTCAGATGAGAATAGATTAGGCAGTGATAGATTAAAGTGTTGCTTGGTAATGTCATCCCTTTCCTAACCAGATTCTTAAAAACATCGATATGGTTTATGTTGTTGCTATTATGAATAGAAGCAGCGGGGTTAATAAGAGTTCAGGCTGAGGTTGCGACGGGAGCATTGTTGCCAACTTGGCAACTTTGTCGCTAAATCTGGCGACTCTTTAAATCCTCTTGGTGAAAGCTACTAGCGACAAATCTAGCGACTTTTTCTGGTGTTATGGATTCTAGCTCTGCCAGAGGATCTCTTTTGAATCATTTATCTGGTCCCAAGCCCAGATAAATGAGGAGGGCTGGACGTAGAGACGGCAGTTCCACCCCAGCCTTTTGATCAAATTTGAGTCTAACATTTAACAATACAGGACTAAATTGTTTTATATATGTGGGTCTAGATACAGCATTAAAGTCATGAAGTAGAACGGTAGGGGAAACACTGAACCAGTAACTGAACCAGTAACTGAACCAGTAACTGAACCAGTAACTGAACCAGTAACTGAACCAGTAACTGAACCAGTTACCGTCTGTAGGAAACATGATCACTGACCTGAAACATTCACTGTGTGTGTGTGTGTGTGTGTGTGTGTGTGTGTGTGTGTGTGTGTGTGTGTGTGTGTGTGTGTGTGTGTCTAAAGTTTGGTTTAACTCTGTTCACACTTACTCTCCAGTGGAGGGCGGGGCCCCGTGACCAGCGACTCGATGATCTGATTGGCCACCGAGCTGTCGAATCCCGAGTTGGACGAGTCTGGATCCGGGTCGTTCAGGATGCTGGGGAAGCTGGCCTTGCTCTGAGTGGGCAGCTCCGACTGACGCTCTGCACACACACACAGACACACACACACACGTTTTCTGTTTATCATCTATATCAAGGTTATGGTAGTATTATTGAATATCAAGAGTCCAGTTAGATTTCTTTGTCATAGAGGTTGGACAGCTACATCGTAGAATCAGATATTATTTGACACTGACGATCAGATGGAACCAGGACACCAGTACAAACAGCTTCATCTGGGATCAGAGCCTTCAGACCAGTGGACTCACCTGCGAGCGCCAGCTGCAGCCCACTGATGTCGATGGACTGGGGCATGTTGCCCACGTCCATGCACGACACCTGCCTGGGCGTCTTCTTGAAGAGATCCCGAGGCGGCGCCAACATCAGCTGCGACAGGAAGAACTTCTCCGGCTGTGTGATGGGCGGTAGGAAGCCTGGAGGTCACATGTCAGAAAACACACAGGATGGAGAACTGGTGTCAACTGAGGTCAACATCAGACATGAACTGGAGTCCAGACATGTTCCTGAAGGTTCCTGAAGGTTCTGCAGGTTGTCCTGTCTCCTGCTTCTCTACAGGCTCCGCCCCTCGCCTGGATGTTCCCACATGCTCCTGTTGTTGTGAAGGAGTCGGACCCAACAACCTGCTGCTGCTCCACACACACTAACTACACAACCTCTGTAGAAACAACCTGCTGCTGCTCCACACACACTAACTACACAACCTGTCAGGACAACATTTCACAAAGGTCACATCTTGCACCTTTAATAAGTTTAACTGAGACATAATTGTAAACCTAACCGTGACTAGAGCTCGTGAACTAACCCCAACCTGACCCTAACTTACACCTCACCCTAATCCAACCCTGAACCTGGAGACATGTCCTCCACTGACCTGAACCTGGAGACATGTCATGTCCCCCTGACCTGAACCTGGAGACATGTCATCCCCCTGACCTGAACCTGGAGACATGTCCTCCCCCTGACCTGAACCTGGACATGTCCTCCCCCTGACCTGAACCTGGAGACATGTCCTCCCCTGACCTGAACCTGGAGACATGTCCTCCCCTGACCTGAACCTGGAGACATGTCCTCCCCTGACCTGAACCTGGATACATGTCTCACTGACCTGAACCTGGAGACATGTCCTCCCCTGACCTGAACCTGGAGACATGTCCTCCCCTGACCTGAACCTGGACATGTCCTCCCCCTGACCTGAACCTGGAGACATGTCCTCCCCCTGACCTGAACCTGGAGACATGTCATCCCCCTGACCTGAACCTGGAGACATGTCCTCCCCCTGACCTGAACCTGGAGACATGTCCTCCCCCTGACCTGACCTGGAGACATGTCCTCCCCCTGACCTGAACCTGGAGACATGTCCTCCCCCTGACCTGAACCTGGAGACATGTCCTCCCCCTGACCTGAACCTGGAGACATGTCCTCCCCCTGCCCTGAACCTGGAGACATGTCCTCCCCCTGCCCTGAACCTGGAGACATGTCATCCCCCTGACCTGAACCTGGAGCCTGGAGACATGTCCTCCCCTGACCTCTCGTGATTCCCGGGGGGGACAGTCCCGTCCGACCCGGAGCTCGGTACGTACCGGACAGCAGCTTCTCCGGCTCCTCCCCGGCCGGTGCGGGGTTCAGCAGGTGAGCGAACACGGCGGCGAACGGGTTGGCGGCCAGCGGCTCGGTGCGGTACATCTCCCACAGCAGGTAGAGCGCGGTGAGCCGCTGCGGGGAGCTGGGCAGCAGGTCCGGCTGCTGCAGGAGCATCACCAGCACCGAACCCACCCGGAAGTGCTCCGCTTTGCCGAAGTAATGGTGGAAGTGAGTGGACAGGCTCTCGAAGGTGTTGGTGCAAGCCTCCTCCGAGATGATGCTCAGCAGGTTGGACAGCTCCTTCGGGGCCAGAGTCATGGCTCCGCGGGACGAGGTCGGGGCGGAGCGCGGGGTTCTAATGAGTCATCCCGGAAACCAACAGATAAATCTCCCGCAAACAAGTGATCCCGCAAACTACGAGCTGGGAACCATCACACGAGTTAGCAGAGAGTTAGCTTAGCCTAGCAGCGCTAACGGCTAGCGGCGGAGCGGACATGGCGGAGCGGGACGAGTCTGCGGGATAAATCCACCGGGAACCGCTCGGTGGCGTCATACGTCTCCAGCACCGACACGCACCGACCTGTGACGCGACGTGAACGCGCTCAATAACCGTCACGCACACGAGGCTCCGTTAGCACCGAGGTTTGAACCTTCTCACGCACTGCATTATGGGTAGCGTAGTAAGCTCATCCTTCCGTGTTCTACAGAAGACCCGCCTCTATTGGCTGAGCTCGACATCGAAGCCCTGAATATGAGCCAATCAGAGGCAGGATAGAGGCGTGACTTCCTCGGTAACGGTTGAAATTAATAATAAACAATGATTGTTATATTTGTACCTTAAAAAAGATTTAAGGTGATTCATAAGTATTTAACAAATCTAGCACTGATATATTTTAATTATTATTTGAGGATTGTTAACAGCTGTTAACAGGAATATTTATTTCAACACATTTCAGATTATTTCACCAAGTTGCAACTTCAGATAATTTATAATATCAATTCTTTTATTTCAGAATAACTTAGATTTGAGATTAAAGAATAAGTATTAGAAAATAACTTATTTTACAAATAAAAATAAACAAAACAACAAAAAACCGTCACACAAACAATAATTTATCAAAAGATCATTGAGCCTCAATCATCAACCGTTCTTACTCTTTTTACTTCACTAATAATACTTTCTCCTGGAATCACCTGGAACACACACTAACCAACACATGGAATTAATCAATAAAACACAGATACAAACAACCGCAGTTTAAGAACACATCATGAATCTGACATATTTTTTTTTCGATATCTTCTAAAGAATAAAATAAGAAAATTCTTCAGATATGGTTGATTGAGGCCCGATGTTCTTGTCATCTGGAGAAAACAGAGTTTCTCCAGATGTTGCTTTAATGAACTGTTGATGGAGATATGAGCTCGACTGAGATACAAACATGTTTATGTAAAAACACTAAACAAAACTCCAGTTGAACATCACTTCTTTCAATCATTAAACACTTACATTTTACATAATATCATAAACAGCAGATAGCGTCAACATAACTGAAGGAGAAACTGTATTTGCACATTTCCTCAAGTTCTTCTTTTTACTAAGAAGTAATTGTAAATAGTTTTTTAAACTCATATTCACCCTGAAAACAAATAAATGTTGGTGTTCGACAACTGAAGTAAAAAAAAATGTTTCAGGATGAAACTCATATTATTTCAGGTCCTGGTGAGATTCAACCTTCAAAGGTCCACACTGGTTAAAGGGAAAGTTCACACAAAGCAAAAGACCACGATCACCTCAGTCCACAAGAGTCCACAAGGGAGGATTTGGCTCAGTTATCACAGACACACACACACACACGCACACACACTATTTTGGCACAAAAATATCCCCTCTATCTTAAATGGCAACAACAACCACAATTCTCAACACCTCCACTTCAAACATTACAGCATCTTGGTCAAAGTATAAAAAGAATAAATACAAAGAAGCAACAGAAGATGAAAAGTCAGTTAAATATCATCATGCAGGCAAACACTGTAAACTTCAGCACTGGCATCAGGTCGGGGTGAGCTGCACTTCACGACACGCTGAGGCAGAAAAATCAAAAAGGCTCAACTTTAAATGTGTTAAATTAATAAGAATAAACGTTAGTTCTTAACCAGTAGGTCACTGAGGCGGCCAGCGGGATGTGAATCAGCTTCAACACCAGTGATGTGTTAATGTTTGAGTTTCTCCATGATGGCAAAACATTCTCACTGAACACTTTTATTATTTCTACTTTGGTTTCAGTCACACAACAAACTTCACAGCTTCGACAAAAGAAGGGGGGGGGAGGAAGAGAGAGATCAAAGGGAACCAGTCACAAAGTGAGAAATCAGAAGCTCCATCAAAGACGTCTCCAAAGCAAAGCCACCTCAACGTGCTTTAAAATGATCAAAGGTTCGAGCTTCACCTGGACCTGAGGTTCCAGCTCCATGAAAACAAACAGGAGATTCAGCAGGTCTCAGAAACACAGGCCGCTTGTGTTAGTGATCAACGATGGTGATCACAAAGACAAACAGGCCTGATGGGAACATGGAGGCGTTGAAAGCTGAGCTCCGGCAAATGAAGAAAGCTCTGGCCTGTCAGGACAAGAAGGTCCGAGAGCTCACGACCAGGCTGGAGACTGAGACTGAAGACAAGACCTTTCTATCACACCAGAATAAGTATCTTTCAGCCGAGATTAAGAAGATGCAGACCCGGCCTCCGGGGAAGAGAAGAGAGTCGAACAACCTGAGAGACGACAATGAGCAGCTTCCTCGGGCACAGAAACCCTCGCCTGCTGCTGAAACCACTGACGCTCAGAACTTGTGCACGGCTCAGTGTCAGGGAGTGCAAGAGGAAAACCAGATGCAGCTCGAGTCTACAGACGACAAGATTCAAACCCTGGAGAAGCTGATACAGGCCAGCGAGGCCCAGCTGCAGGAGAAGACTCAGCAGCTGGCTCAGTGTCTGGAGGAGGCAGAGCAGCAGACCCAGGACTTTAAAGAGATCATGAAGCATGTAGAGGAAGACGAGGTGAAGAAGATCCACGAGATCAAACTCAGGACTGAGAAGAAGCTGCAAACAGAAAAAGAGACAAACATAAAACTGAAGGCTGAGATGACCATCATGACTCGAAGGTTCTCAAACTTCCAGAAGCATTTTGATGAAAAGGGCACAGAGATGTACCTGTTGAAGCAGGAGAAGCAGCAGCTGATGGGATTGTCCCGCTCTCAGCAGAGTGAGATCGAGGACCTGAAGGAGCAGAACCAAAAGACCAGCCAGGAAAAGGATGGCACCATCTTAGGCTTGAATCAGAAGAACCAAGAACTGGAGGGTTTGAGGTTTATTCATGATTTGCAGTTTAGCGAATTGAAGAAGCAGTTCGAGCCTCAACAAGAGGAGATCAGGGAGAAGAGGGAGAGCATCGGACAGCTGCAGGAGAAGCTGAGGCAAACAGGCAACAACTACAACACCCTGACACTGATCACCTCCGACCTGAGGCTCAAGCTCAAAGCAGAAGGGACAGAGCTGCACAACCAGATTCAGAAAATTAAACATCTGGAGACACACCTTCAGCGGCTCAAGTCAGACCTCCATAACTGTGTCGACCTCATCCAAGAGCCGAAGAAACTGAAGGACAGCCTGCTGAGGATCTACGCCCGCTACGTCTCGCAGACTGAAAGGCAGGAGATCAGCAGCGTGGACAGAGACGCTCACAGGGCCGTGTATCGCCAGCGCGACTGCCTCGAGAGGACCGTCAACAGTCTCAAGATGAAGCTGGCTAAATCTGCTGAGGAACATCAGAAAATCTACACCAGGATCAACAAGGAGAACGTTTCTATGATTAAAGAAATCAACGAGCTGCACACAGAGTTGCGTTTGTTGAGGACTCAGGTTAAAGACGGCAAAGCTCAGCTGGCCCTGATCAAGAAATCCCACCACAGAATGTCCCAGGTCAGAAGCAGGACCGGAAGATGAGCCCCACCAGGAGGATGTGAATTCAGCCACGTCCTCCAGGAAACCCCAGCTCAGCTTGGAGGGCTGAAGATACAATTTGTACATATTGTACATGTTCTGTTTAAGACACATTTCTCTATTTAAAAATATAATAAAATCAATATAACAATAACTTTTGTGCATGTCGTCAATTTTCTCCTGAGAAAACCCCCCAGTGTGGATGTGAATAGACCTAAACTACAGATATCCTTCTGGGGGCTTTTAGTTTAGAAAATCCTGCTGCTATTCTGGCTTTTTATCTCAAGTATTTATTTAAGTTTACCTTTATATTATGTATTATTTATTCACGTTGGCGTGATGTATCCATGTGGCAGCAACTTTTAAATCCTGAAAAGAAGAAGCTGCAGCAGAAACTCCAGAAGTCTCATTCATAAAACAGTGCTCGGGATTCATACTAAAAGTGTACGTGCGCACAAAAGCCAGAACTGGCGTCCGCAAGAGAAAATTCAGTCCTCCAGGAAACGTTCATGCGTGGATCTGTCTTCAAGCTGCCTCCAACACGCCCACTTTCCACCACAATCACCACTTTCAACCACAAATCAAGAAGTTAAATTTCCCTTCCTGCATGAGTGAGCCTGTGCATGTCTGTGCATGTGTTTGGGACTAATAAATGCATCTTAATCTTAATCTTCCTCTCAATCTGTGTTTTAAACTCAGGGATCAGACAAAGCAGACGGGCCGAGGCTAGCTGGTTAGCATGCTAACCTCAGAAGAAGGAAAGAAGTGATAGAACTTTTTAAATAGAATTTCTAATAAACAGCTTCTAATGCCTAAGTTAGATATGAACTGATTTCAAAAACAGACGTATCTGCTTGAAGAAAATTATTTTGTGATTTCAAGCAAATAAATTTGGTGCGACACCATCTCTGAATGAACTTCTTGTGATCACAATAAAACTCAATTAAAAAACTTCTAACATTAAGTTGATGCTTCTTGTTCTAAGGAGACGCCTGCAGGTCTGTGGAGACGTGGACGTAGCAGAACGCGTTCAGCGTCTCCACAGCAGCTGGAGACGGATCTGACGTAGACTCACAATAAAATATGACTTTTCTTTCACCAACTTCCATCTGCTTGTGATTGTGGATCAAATGGAGCCAAAACAAAAATGATAATTCTCTTCGGAACAGGCCGTCAGACGCTCTTCTTCTCTCTCCTCAGTCCGCGTAGTGCATGATGGACTCCACGTAGTTTCCGGGGAAGAGGCCGGTGGTGGCGTTCATCACGCCTTCGAACCACCCGTCCTCGTTCTTCTTCACCACGTAGATGATCCCTCCTTCCTGGAACGAGAGCTCGTCCTCCTTGTCAGCTGTGTAGTCATAGATGGCCACCACTAGAGGGCAAGAGACACAACAACATGTTTTTTTTCTTTTTAGTATTTTCTGACATTTTACAGACGAAAGCGACAAATCGATAAATTGAAAACATAATCATGAGTTTGAGACATAATGAGAATGTTCTGGATCTTAAACCAGGTTCAGGCCCGGGCCTCTCTGACAGTATCATGGAGGCAGAGTTTAAATGTCAGGTGTCCCGGAGCGACCAATGGAAACTGTTCCCATGACCGTGATGGTGAAGACGGGCTACCTTTCTCCAGGTAGCTTCTTGGGGCCCACGCAGGATCCTCCTCAGTGTACGGGTCGCTGTACTCCACCACCGCCGAGTCCTCCTCATGTCCGTCTTCCATTGGCTGAGGAGTCGGCAGGAGCTCCTCAGGCCATGATTGGCTCTCAGCAGCCGGAGTGGGAGGGGCGTCTGAAACTGGAGGTTGATCAGATACGCTGAGGGTCAATATCAACCAATCACAGATCTGGATCATAGTGAATAAAGATGGAGATATGAGTGCACCAAAGCGCTGAGACAAGTCATCATGATCGCCCCCTGGTGGCTGCCTGGAGTGGAGGTTATATAAACCCTCCTCCTCCATGTTAGCAGGTCGTTCTCATCTCTCCGATGTTTATTTATTTGATGATATAAAAACATGCTGAGACGATAT
>CM076727.1:22061267-22141267 GCA_038501795.1 Pseudopleuronectes americanus
GGGGGCGCTGCAGCTCTTATTCTGCAGACAACGCAGTGAATCCACACAATTAGTTTAATTCAACAAAATGTGACAAATTATCCTGAATTTCAACAACACAGAAACATTAAACTCTTGACAACTGTTCGTAGCTTTCACATAAAAAATGAGCCGAGCCGACGAGAAACACAGAAATCTGCTCTGGTCAAATTTTAAAGGTCAGAGTTTATTTTTAGAGACGTGAAACTCAGACAGAATCACGTCTGCAGGCGACTTCACCTCGATTCACATGCGTGAGCGGAGATCGATTCAGAAACATGTGGACGTGACGTATACCTGTGTGTGTGTGTGTGTGTGTGTGTGTGTGTGTGTGTGTGTGATGTCGTCCATTTGTCAAACCTTTAATAAGCCTGAACTGTGATTTTAACACAAAAAGTAGAATTGGACAGGATTCGGATACAGGAAGTGAAAATCATGTTCCTGGGTTTGTTTGTTTCTGACGACAGAAGGACCACGCCGACCTGCTGCTGTGAGAGTGTGAGTGTGTGTGTGGGTGTGTGTGAGTGTGTGTGTGTGTGAGTGTGTATCTGTGTTTGTGTGTGTGAGGTGACAGATGGCGCTCGTCCTGTCGACCAGCTTCAGCTTCCTCCAAACTGCTGAGCTGCTTCTGTTCTCTCTCTTCTTCTTTGCTGACGTGACGGTTCTGCTCTGGGATCTGGAGCCTTTGGCAGAGACGCAGATCTGAACCATGACTCATCGAGAAGGATCAGCTGGAGGATCAGCTGGAGGATCAGCTGGAGGATCAGCAGGTCGGCGACTCGCAGGAGGACGAGCGACTTCACACACATTCTGTTATCACGACTTCATAACACCACGTTAACCTGGTTTTAAATATCCTCCTGTGACAGAGTTTTAGAACCTGGAGGAAATGAGTCAATAACTTCCTATGAATTAATTTAACATTAACATCAAACCTTATTCCCTGATTTTACCTCAGTCTAGTTCTTATTATTGTTGTTTCTGTCACACATAACAGAGTTTATAATCCTCTTTGGGTTTAATGTTAATATTTATGTATTTTTACTTTTTATTAATGTTCCAATGGTTCAATTTTTTAATCAATACAAATATCTTTATCATCTCAGACTGATTTCTCTCACGTCTGGACATGGATCCATGTTCCTCCTGATTTTACTATTTAATACTGATTATTATTATTTCACAACAGAAACACAGTTAATGGATATCAAATATAAATATATATATTTATCAATATCACAATCACAGATTTGAGGGCAGATAGCGACGACATCACTCGCACACGTTCTCATTTTTGAATTGATCTCCGCTCACGTCTGTGAACTGAGGTGAAGAATCATCTGAATGTGGGCGGAGCCAGATGTCACAGCCACGTCGGGTCAACCACACAAACACTGCTGCTATTGGTTGAGGCTGTGATGTCACTGGTCAAAGTTCACCTGCAGGATGTGTGTAAGCGTGACATGACACACCTGAGAACACACGTCACGTGACGATTTCGTGGGCGTGTGCATGTTGGTGTAAACAGGAAGTAGATATTCCACCTGTAGGAGTTCACTTCCTGTTTGTGTTCAACACGACAAGGATTGTTGTTGTTTGTGCGTTTATCAGCTGAAGAACAATATGTTGGACTTAATACAAAGACTTCGATTTGTTATAGTCAATAAAGAGAGGTGTGTGTGTGTGTGTGTGTGTGTGTGTGTGTGTTACATACCCAAAGACGACTCTGCCTGACCTCGGAGGACTGGGTGGTTTCTGGGAGGGGGGGGTGGTCCGGGACAGACTTCCTAATTTCATGTTCTGTTGGCCGTTCCCCTGCGCACACACACACACACACACACACACACACACACACACACACACACACACACACACACACACACACACACACACACACACACACACACACACACACACACACACACACACACACACACACACACACACACACACACACACACACACACACACACACACACACACACACACACACACACACACACACACACACACACACACACACACACACACACACACACACACACACACACACTCATGACACTCTGCTCTGATTGGTTGGTAGATCATGTGTCTCCTCGTGGTTTTCAAAACGTCGAAGCTCTTTAAATTATTATCCTGAGTGGAGCTGGAGGAGAAAAACCACAACGAGGTGTGTCGCGTTGTGTGTCCTTCACTAACATGCCTCGTACATGTGTGTGTCGCGTTGTGTGTCCTTCACTAACATGCCTCGTACATGTGTGTGTCGCGTTGTGTGTCCTTCACTAACATGCCTCGTACATGTGTGTGTCGCGTTGTGTGTCCTTCACTAACATGCCTCGTACATGTGTGTGTCGCGTTGTGTGTCCTTCACTAACATGCCTCGTACATGTGTGTGTCGCGTTGTGTGTCCTTCACTAACATGCCTCGTACATGTGTGTGTCGCGTTGTGTGTCCTTCACTAACATGCCTCGTACATGTGTGTGTCGCGTTGTGTGTCCTTCACTAACATGCCTCGTACATGTGTGTGTCGCGTTGTGTGTCCTTCACTAACATGCCTCGTACATGTGTGTGTCGCGTTGTGTGTCCTTCACTAACATGCCTCGTACATGTGTGTGTCGCGTTGTGTGTCCTTCACTAACATGCCTCGTACATGTGTGTGTCGCGTTGTGTGTCCTTCACTAACATGCCTCGTACATGTGTGTGTCGCGTTGTGTGTCCTTCACTAACATGCCTCGTACATGTGTGTGTCGCGTTGTGTGTCCTTCACTAACATGCCTCGTACATGTGTGTGTCGCGTTGTGTGTCCTTCACTAACATGCCTCGTACATGTGTGTGTCGCGTTGTGTGTCCTTCACTAACATGCCTCGTACATGTGTGTGTCGCGTTGTGTGTCCTTCACTAACATGCCTCGTACATGTGTGTGTTGTGTTGTGTGTCCTTCACTAACATGCCTCGTACATGTGTGTGTCGTGTTGTGTGTCCTTCACTAACATGCCTCGTACATGTGTGTGTCGTGTTGTGTGTCCTTACCTTGAACCTCAACAACCACTAACAAGTCAGTGAAAGCAGAGGAAGGAAAGAGGAGGCTGAGTGTCAGTGAAACAACCACAGACCAACACTGACCATGAAGTGAACAACACGAGGAGCTTCTTCACCTTCACTCCGTGTCCGATGTCGTCCAGGACTCCGAAGTCGATCGGCTTCCTGACGTAGCGCGTCGGCCTCTCGGGATTCGACTGAGCCACAATCTTATGCGAGCGGCAGGTGTTCTTGTTGGTGGTCAAGATGCCGATCTCCCGCCGCGCCACCTTCTCTTTGTGGACGTCAACGGTCTGAGAAGATACACAGAGGTCGGGTCATGTGACTGATAAGAACCAATCAGGAGCCAGTCTCAGCTGTCAATCATCTATCTGATCAGAAACATGAACAAACATCAGGGAGATGAGAAATATTATAAAAACGGGCTGTGACGTCATGGTTGACAGCTGAGACTGGCTCCTGATTGGTCGAGAACACGTATGGGCGGCGACACGATATCGCAGCTACAGCCCACGATCGCTGCTTCTCACAATATAAACAACGTCACCACAAGGTGGCAGCGTTTGTATCTGAGATATTTTGGCTTCATTTCTGGAGGAACGATCTGGTGCACGCGTTTGATTTCCTCTTCCTGCTGATGCAGTCTGAGCTGAAGCTGCATGAAACACTCGCCTACACAGCAGATGTGAGCGTGTGTGAGTGTGTGTGTGTGTGTGTGTGAGTGTGTGTGTGTGTGTGTGTGTGTGTGTGTGTGTGTGTGTGAGTTGCTGGGAGCTGCACTTATGAGCAGGAACATTCTCTAAGCTGTGTCCTGATGACACTGATGATTCGGTGTCTCCGAGGATGAACCCTGAACATCTCACAGTGACCCACACATGCTGAGGCTTCTTCTTCTCCTGCAGTCGGAGCCTTGAACCAGACGTTTGTTTGATGCTGTAATTTGATCCTTTGTCTGGAAGCAACTTGTATGAATCCATAATGACACAGCAGGTATTTTGTGTTTTAGTCTGTGAAGCACTTTCATTCACCTCAAACCTCTTGTTCACCTAAATAGCAGGTACACACAGGTTTGTAAAATAAATACAACTAGTACAATGACACAATACAAACCATGCAACACAATCAGGCCTCTGCACGGGTGTGTGTCTGCTCCGACCTGTGAGATGTGGTTGACGGAGCTCTCCATGCAGCGCAGCTGTGAGGCCTGGATGTCCAGCATCTGCAGCACGTTGTTGGCCAGCGTGTTGATGAGGTAGGCCACGCTGGCCAGAGACTGGGTTGTGTAGCTCTTGGTCTCCTCCAGCGCTCGCTGCTTGTCTGTGGACTGAAGAACAGACGAGTCAGGACCTGGAGTCACAGACACACTGAGGAGACAGGAGGGACGTGTCTCTGGAACCAGATCAGGACGCTTATCACTGAAGGACTTCACCACAGATCTGATGGGTGACCTCTGACCTTCAGACACACACTGATAGAGTCCACACATCTGCAGCTGTTCATATCTAGAACATTCTTTTTGCTAAAAATAAAAATACAAACTTCAGATATGTTTATAATTCAACTTCAGTTCACAGATTAAAATGAGTCAACTTCCTGTTTCATGTCCTCGTATAGAACACATGCAGGAACACAGCTGAACACACATGTGATTACACACAGACTAATGCAAACACACACACACAAACACAGACACACACACGCTGCCGCTCTCCTAATCAAATGCTGAATGTGACTTTACAACACAAATCATAGAAACGTTTGTGTGTGTGTGTCTGCTGGGGCAAGATGTAGGTCAGAGCAAACTCATTCATGCCTGAGGTTGACAAGAAACACACTGACATCCATGTGTGTCTCTCTGACACACACACACACACACACACACACACACACACACACACACACACACACACACACACACACACACACACACACACACACACACACACACACACACACACACACCACACACACACACACACACACACACACACACACACACACACACACACACACACACACACACACACACACACACACACACACACACACACACACACACACACACACACACACACACACACACACACACACACACACACACACACACACACACACACACACACACACACACTTCCTCCCTCCTCTTCTGACAACTGATGTCCTGTTAGCAGTGACCTAGTTGGAGGGTTGAGTCCTCTGGCCTGAGGACAGGGCGACACACACACACACAAACACATACACACACGAGCACACTCTCACACAAACACACTCTCTCACACACACAGCTGCTGTTGTTTTTCTTCTCATTTCAAACTGAATGTCAAGGCTCTACATGAATCAGATTCTGCTCTGATTCCTCTGACCTGGTTTTAAATGTGTTATAATGTTAGAAAATATAATGTTAACAGACCATCCAAATAAAATCACTGAAATATAATCAGTTAATCTTTGAGCCCAAGTCACAACCAGTGTTAGAATAAGACCCATGTGACCTTCGACCCCCACATTGATATCAGTTTATCTTAGAGCCCAACTCACATTAAGACTTAATTTAGAGAAATTTCCTCAAACCTTTCTCCAGAATCGGACATTGGACCAGAAACACACGAGGCCTCCGGCCACTAGGTGTCAGCAGCGCGGAGACATAAAAACACCTATTCAACATTTTAAATTAAAAGGGGTTAATATCTACAAGTCTAATTAGCAACATCAAAGTAGAATGAGGATTCTACAGCCGTGGACTGTTTGGGGCCGATGGAGATACTCAGACAATAGTATGCTCTAAAACACATACGATACAGGCAGTGTGTGTGTGGCCTAGGGGATAGAGTGGGCGTTCTCCAACAAGAAGGTTGCCTGTTCAATTCCCACTCTTCCCCATCTGCATGCCTAAGTGTCATTGGCGATATACTGAACCCCTAAAATGGCCCCTCATAAATGTGTGTGTGTGTGTGTTAGAATGAGACACTTCATAACTCTTCAGAAGAGCCTGATACGACTGAACCACTCGTCAGAGCTGATTCACCGTACAAGGACCCACACAACTTATCATAAGATTTACATCCGACTGGTTTACAGAACAGAACCATTGGATTTATTGATAATCAGTCGATGGTTTAAGAAACATTCACCAGTTCCTAATGTGACGATTCACTGTAAAGCCTCAACATTAGATTCCTAAACTCTGCGTTAAATCTCCGCTTTGTTCACATCTTATAAAAAATGTATAGATGTTGGTGAAACAGAGCAGTACCACGGGAAATAACAGGGGGCAGTGTAGGTCATAGTTCAAATGAGATAACCACAGGAAAACAGCAAAACAACAAAGAGACACACAACTATTTCATTTTTGAGCTTGTGTTTCCGGAGCCGATGATTCAACGGATGTTTCTGAGCAGGGACACAGGCTCCAGCAGCTTGTGCTCAGCTCGTCTGAGGATTCTTAGTTCGAGGGAAGTGATTTTTCTCTCTCTGCTGGAAAGAGCCTCAGACGTCGGCTCACGTGATCAGCTGCCAGGACTCAGATCACAAACCTGCAGACGCCTCCGCAGGAGCTGTTCCTGGCACTGGAGGCAGAGGCCGGAGAACCAATCACCATGGTTTCCAACTCTAAACACAGGCAGGAGCAGGTCCCACCTCCTGCAGCGGCGCCATGTGTTTCCACTGAGCAGCGGGAGGCGGAGCTACAGTACCACAATAACTGGCAGCGGCTGTGGGAGGAGTCTGCTCAGTGTCTTCAAGCTTTAAATCTGGAGTTGTGTTTTATGAGAAATCAACGTTGACTAATAGATTAAAACATTAGCCTGATTTTCCATCATCAGTTCACATCACGTTCATCTCTTCATTTATTCATTGATTTATGTGAATAGCACAAACTGAGGAGATATTTGATCTGATTCATTTCCAGTTTCAGACTCTGACTGTAAAACGCAGCTTCAGTCTGTGTACAAAGCGACAGCGGGCAGTGGAGGTGTGGGTGGTGTTACATCACACAACGTGGGCTCGAACACAGAGACACATTCAATATATATTTCACCAGGAATCAGATCTTAACATTTTAAACCCATTAGTTAACATGAAGGTATTTCCTTTATAATCAAAACGCTTCAAAAGACAATTAATCAATTGTTTTCATTAGTCTACACAAATGGTGAAAGATTTCTGACGTCTTAAATGGACAAAATAAATAAACTGAACTTCAACGACATGAAGGAATTCCAGAGTCAGAGTCACTGGAAACACGACAACATAATGACTTCAACCACCAGGGGGCGCTGGTGTCGAGGATTCAAAGAAGAATTTAAATACGTAATATACCTTTATATAACATCAGAAACATTCTGCATCAGCCAATAAAAATCCATATCCACCTCACACACAGATAGAAACATCTTATGAGCTGATTTCGGCTTTTCTTAACTAGCACGGACATTTATCACAAAACAAACATTTATAAAATCAAGAAAATGTTTGACTTATGAATCAACAATGAAAACCATGATCATAAGCAGCAGGTGTTGAATTCATATGTTAATTTGACACATTTTAATCAGGTATAACATGGAGATTCATTCTGCTCCGAGCGATTAAGAGGTTTTCATGTAGAGAAAAAACTAAATCTATCAACGAGAGTCTGGACCAAACAATTCATCAGTTAACACATCGTTCTCCATTAAATCTATGTTCATCCACAACATGAATAATCAGCTCATCAGCTTCCAGTTAGAGAGCAGCACTGATTCCCCTCTCACTCATCAGCCTCTGCTTGAGCTCTAGCGCTGCTCTTCACTCTGGACAGACTTCACGCTTCTCCTCCAGCTCACGATGCTTCTGCTTCTCTCAGATGATTCAGAGGAAACGTGTGGAAGCAGCCGTTAGAGCACGAGCAGATCTGCTGAGGAGATTCAAACTTCTGGAAGACGACACGCGAAGATAGACAGAAAAATTATTTGATAATTAACGACATCACTTAAAGCGCCTCAGAAAAAGCTGCGGGTTTGATTCCCTGTTGTTTCACATGAGCAAGAGTTTCACTGAAGAACAAGAACCTCTTTCATTCATCATCATTTATCAATAAAATAATTCTGACATCAACTTTTACAACTTGAGTTTCACCTGAACAGCTGATGTCAAAGTTACATTTCTAATAGGAGTATCTGAGTATCTGAGGAGCCTCACAGATTAGAATTGAGTTGTAATTAGTTTAATTAGTTTCTTCTTCTTCTACTATCAGTTCCCTGAGCTTCATTCCATCAGTGCGCTGCTGTTTCCCGGCATGCCCCGGGGCTCGGCCCCGCTCACTGAGCTCGTACCTGCACATAGTTGTTCTCGCAGTATTCAGCGACCGTCAGCAGGTTGTTGAATCCGTCCAGCAGAGCTGTTCTCCCCGCAGGGATCTCCACCTCCAGCAGCATCTGCAGCTCCGCCATCTTTACCGAGGGCGAGCAGCGCGTCCACACTGCTGCTGAGGGGGCGAGCAGCGCGTCCACACTGCTGCTGAGGGAGCGAGCAGCGCGTCCACACTGCTGAGGGGGCGAGCAGCGCGTCCACACTGCTGCTGAGGGAGCGAGCAGCGCGTCCACAGTAACGCTGCTGCTGAGGGAGCGAGCAGCGCGTCCACACTGCTGAGGGGGCGAGCAGCGCGTCCACACTGCTGCTGAGGGAGCGAGCAGCGCGTCCACACTGCTGAGGGGGCGAGCAGCGCGTCCACACTGCTGAGGGGGCGAGCAGCGCGTCGACACTGCTGAGGGGGCGAGCAGCGCGTCCACACTGCTGAGGGGGCGAGCAGCGCGTCCACAGTAACGCTGCTGCTGAGGGAGCGAGCAGCGCGTCCACACTGCTGAGGGAGCGAGCAGCGCGTCCACACTGCTGAGGGGGCGAGCAGCGCGTCGACACTGCTGAGGGGGCGAGCAGCGCGTCCACACTGCTGAGGGGGCGAGCAGCGCGTCCACAGTAACGCTGCTGCTGAGGGGGCGAGCAGCGCGTCCACACTGCTGAGGGGGCGAGCAGCGCGTCCACACTGCTGCTGAGGGAGCGAGCAGCGCGTTCACAGTAACGCTGCTGCTGCTGCCTTCTCTGATCCACCGGATTCACCTGATTCCCTCCTCCTCCTCACACCTGAGTTACTACAGGTGAAGTGTTGAAGCTAAATATTATTTTATTTTTGAAATGAGTTAAGTTCATCACCAGTTTCCATGATCATCAAAGCATGAAGGTACGATGGGAATCAGCTGCGACCACGAGAACCTGAATCTTTCTTATGGAAGTGGAAACATTAAATATTGCTCATCTATCTGACTGGATCTAAATATATAGCAAGTGAATCCATATACAATATGTGCTACAAATACCTCTGTATCAGAGCATAGGCTCCATTCTGTGGCAACAAGCTGTAAACACACCCCACACAGAACATGAGCCACATCCCTTTATTTACAAAATGACTCAACACAAAGCACTATGTGAGGAACTGTACAAAAACATACATGGAACACAGAAGAAGAAGAAACTAAGTGAATCAGGCAGAAATGTCCAAGTTCTCCTCTCCTCTCGAGGAAGCCTCCACCTCCATCGTCATCAAGAACTCTGAGAGGGAAACAACATATTAACACACACAAACACATACACACTGACACACAAACACACACACTATCGTCACCTTCTGTGTAGTCGATATCCGGTCGTGTGGAGATGACAGCCCAGGCCAAGCCCACCAACAGCGCCACCACCAGGTTCACTACAATCCAGGGCCGCAGGATCTGCTCCTCTGACCCCGGAGGCCTGGAGGACACACAGGCCTTTAGTTCTCATCTTATTTCCTATCTTTTCAAAAAAATGTTATAAAGATAATTGTGTTTTCAGGAAAAAGTTTTTTTAAACAGAAAGTAAAATATGAAAAAGAGAGTTGTCACCACAGAGTCTCGTTGGCTGAAGGATAAAGGTTGATCCGGTCACTGGTCATCTGTTGACTGAGGGACAGGATCAGGGCGATAAAGTATACTGTAAACACACAGAGAAAAACTCTTCATCATCATCATCATCTTCATCACCATCATCACATCATCACCATCAGCATCATCAACTTACAGAACGAGGCCAGAGCAGCAGGGTCGAGTGTGAGGAATCCTCTCAGAGCCATGGAGGCCTTGGCCAGGTTCACTCTGCAGGAGAGACAAAGGTGTTTGTTTCCTGTTTATTTTAAATGGAAAAAGATGAGTTGAAATGTTCCTAATTATCTGTGAAGATCTCAATCATCCAGGTCATGACACACACACACACACACACAAACACACACACACACACCTGTCGAACGCTGACACGGTGCTGATGGCCAGCAGCAGGTAGAGCAGGGACTGGGCGGGGTAGGCCAGTGGGTGGTACTGCTGCAGCAGGTTGGGCAGCGTGGTCATCTGTTCGCCCGCCAACACGTACACGACGATGATGTTCCACACGGCGTAGCCCGCCAGGAAGCCGTGAGAGAACAGGCCCATCACCCTGCACCAGAGATAAGGGTTAAGGTTAAGGGTTAGGTAAGTAGTTCCTATGTTTGAGGTGAAGGGCTGCAGACCTGAAGCTGCTGTGGACCCTCAGAGCCACGTCTCTGGTGGTCCAGAACTGTCTGGGGTCCGTGTAGTCGTCCATCAGCTCCGGGTGTCGGAACTGCTCCACCCGCTCCGCCTGGAAACGCCCTGCGGTCAAAATGTCCGCCGTGAACAAGGGCCAATCGGCTTTGTGGTCATTTCTGAGGCTGTGGACGTTTGGACCGGGCTCAGGGCGCCGGAGGAGATTTGGTGAGTCGGCTGAGGTCAGAGGTCAGGGACCCACAGCAGTGCTCATGGTTTAAAGAGGCTGCTGCTGCTCTGGGTTACTGACAAATCCTCATTGGTTGATTAAATACTCATAAACTGGAACTTATGTCGTAATAACAGCCGGCGTTCCCAGGAAAAGGGAGAAATGACGACAATAATGAAATAAACTCAACGCCTGCAGCGTCTCGTCTCTCGTACTCTTACTCAAGTGTAAAATATGATTTATTACGTTTCATTAATCCATCATGTCTCAAGTTACTGGGCTGATCAAAACAAACAGTCAGTACTTTTGACCGAAGTTGATTCTGTGTACGCTGTGACATCTCGATGTGGGCGTGGCCTGTGACTGTTTAACGTCACCTGCAGACAGTGTCGGAGAAGTCACATATAAAGTCAGAGATAAAATAATAAATATATTTTCTCCTCACGCAAGAAAAAGCAGATTTCTTCATTTATAGAACAGAAATGTTCCTTTCAGGAGCGGAACACTCGTCTGGAGGGAGATGGTTTGAGTTTGAGACGCCAGAGCAATGAAACTGATTCTCACTCACGGTTCCGCTCCACGAAGACTTTTCCGAGCGGCTGGCTGTGGCTGTGGGGGGCGGAGAACAGGGAATGCTGGGGGATGGGCGACTGGGCGTCTGTGATGATGTCGTCATCTTCGGCTCCGAGGTCGTCGGTGTAGTGCTCCGCCGCCTTCACCTTCCTGCACCAAACAGCACAGAGGATTTCACTGGGTCAGTAAATTCATGGTCCCCAGAAGATGAGTCTGAAATCGTTCACCCACACTGCGGCGAGAGAGGTGGCACCAAAACACGAGCCTCACTTATGATCACTGTTATGTAAAGTTACATGTTCAGTGTGAAGGATTTTGTCACATGTTGTGTAGTTGGTGTTTGTGAAGCAGCAGCAGCAAGTTGTCTGGTCCGACTCGTTCAAACAGCAACATGTGGGAACATCCAGGCGAAGGGCGGAGCCTGTAGAGGGGTGGAGCCTGTAGAGCAGCAGGGGCGGAGCCCTGTAGAGCAGCAGGAGGCCGGACATGACGTATAAACTCTGCTGTGTAAAGATCAGTGTTGTTGTTTCCAGCTCATCCACATCGGGGGTCGGCCTTCATCACCAGAAGATCTGGAATCTCCTTGTGTTTCCAAGTGGACGTCTTCGTCTTCTACGTGTCCTGCTCCTCTTCTTCATCCTGAGATGTTTGTGTTCTTCCAGTTTCACGTCACGTGTTAGAAACCTCATCAACACGTCCACTCGCTCTCTGGGAAGCTTCCACACATTGTCCTGCTGGTTCCTCACATGGACTCTGACATGTTACACACATTTTACTAAGAGGCTGCAGGAGAAGATCCAGAACATGTCCAGACACTGACTCACACATTTGTTCTCACAGAGAGAACATGCAGAACATGTGAGGAACATGTGAGGAACATCTGAGGAACATCTGAGGAACACGTCAGGAACATGTGAGGACCAAGTCAGGAACCCATCAGGAACACGTCAGGAACATGTCAGGACTGAAATCAGCAACCCTTGTATCAATTCGTTCACTTGCTTCTTGCAGCTTCTCACCTTTTCCTTTTGGTCTTTCTGGTCACAGCAGCAGTCGTCTCCTCTCCGTCCACGGGGGACTCCACCATGTCACCGTTTGGAACGTCTTGTTCTGCTTCCAGGTCTGACAGGACATCATGTGACGGCAGGAGGTTTAGAACATAGGGTTATTCTCTTTGTTTTAACAGGACTCAGTCCAGTGTAGCTCAGTCAGACTCAGAAACAAACACATATCTTCAGTAGACACTTTCTGAGAAGTCAGCCTTTAAGAGCTCAAACTAAATTTATAAAAGCGGCAGCGGCAGTGGAAACGTTTTTACCGATGGTCAGAGCCTTCTTCTTCTTCTTCTTCTTCTGTGGTGCTGGCTCCTGAGGCTCTGGGGTCAGAAGGTCTCTGCTTTCAGAGCGACTCCTGTTGGTCAGCTCCTCCATCTCCACCTCCACACCCACTGAACAAGAACACAGGAGAACATAGGAGAACACAGGAGAACGTGGTCTGAAGCTGCAGACACAGACTCCATCTCCTCTCACCTTCTCCTGGCTCCTCTCCGTCGTTCACCTCCTTCTTCGGCCTCTTCTTCTTGCTCCTGCCGGTCGGCATGGTGACGTTCCTCTGAGTGAAGGATCAACAGGATCTGTCAGAGCAGAGATGATTCAGGTCAGGTGTAACCAGCGTGTCCACGTGCTGCCGTCTGTTGGAGATAACTGGATTAACCTGAGCTCTGAGGACGGTGCTGGGGAAAAGGTTCAGGAAACAAACCCACGATGTTTAAGACTTCACTAAAAGAAAATTCAACTTCTTCCATCCTTCAATATAAAATTAATTCATTTACTTTGGGGAAATTTCCTTCTGTGTTTCTGAAGATCGTGAGGAGAGAAGCGAGCTGAAGCACCAGCCGCTCGACTCCCAGACGGTTGTTATTGAATCTTGTTTGTTGAGAACGTCTGAGATGGAACCTGAGTGAGATTCACAACTTTTCTTTCCTGTTTCTGAGATCAACACAACATCTGTCCATCGGTGGCTGAGCAGAGTCTGACAGGACGTCATGTGACGTGAGGACGTTTAGAACAAAGGTTCACGCAGTCCAGTGAAGATCAGAAAGACACGTCCTGAACAGTCAGCCTTAAAGAGCTCACACTAAATTTATATGAATTCATTATTAATTAACAGTAAACTCGTTCTTTAATGAGAGGATCATTCAGATAGCCAGGTCATTAAAGATAAAGTTGTGTAGTTATTCAGATTCATGCTAATTCAAACCGTTCCACATGTTATGACCTGGCAGCGAACCTGTGAAACATGTGGAGATGTTAGCACGTTAGCACGTTAGCACGTCTGCAGCTGTGTCCCTTCACATGTGATGATGTTCACAGAAAGTTATAAAGTGAACGTCAACAGGTCGTCTGCTGCACCATCACGTCTCCTCTCTGGAACTGTCTAATGTTAAAAACTACATGATTTCTTCCTGGTTTGTAAAGAGAAACTATAACAACACAAAAACCCAGCATGTGAAGATGAGTGGGGGGGGGACCTCACCTCTGAGTCTGTGAAGAAGAAGTCAACTCACTGCCTCCTTCACCTGGAGTAGCTCATCAATCCAGAGAGGATCCAGAAGCCTGAAGTAGAACCAGTCAGAGAAGAGCTGGTGAGGAGCAGGAGGAGGAGCAGGAGGAGGAGGAGGAGCAGGAGCAGGAGCAGGAGGAGCAGGAGGAGGAGCAGGAGGAGCAGCAGGAGCAGGAGGAGCAGGAGGAAGAGCAGCAGGAGCAGGAGGAGCAGGAGGAGCAGGAGGAGCAGGAGGAGGGGCTGCAGATTTGAGACTCATCCCCGGGTTTAAGGCGACAGGTGATCAGGTGCTGAGCCGTGACGCCGGTCAGGGAGCTCTGTGATTGGTCGGTCGGCTGTACCGTCACCAGCTGGCACAGCTCCAACTCAGCAATGGAAGCTAATAATCCGTCAGCTGCTAACAGTTCACTGACCTGAGGTCAGACAGGGACCCAGTGACCAACCTCATGTTTTATGGTTCATTGATATTAACAACTTCAGCTACTGTTGTAAACGTGTGTGTGTGTGTGTGTGTGTTGTTTGTTCTCTTGTGTTGATCAGTGAGTCGTCCTCCAACTCGTCTTCAATCTTCTGTCACATGTTATCGTTTGTGTGCTTTTTATAAACACTCACTGGTGTGTAGAGGAGAGCCCCGCCCCCAGGGGACAGGTCAAAGGTCAAACCATCAGGCCACAGAAACCAGGTCACGTAATGAATCCTATTACACACACACACACACACACACACACTTATCCTTGTTGAGACTTTGCATTGACTTCCATTCATTCTGGACAATCCTAACTCTAACCAGGACCAGTTCATACCTAACCCTAACCCTGAACCTACCCACACCTCACATGTGACCTCTGACCTCAGGAGGTTTAGCTTCAGTAGAGCCCAGCTCTGGTCCCCATGACGTCCCCTGGTCCTGACAGGCTCAGTGAAGGACTCAGAGACACAAACTACTTCCAGATGGTTTGTGTGTTGTTTCTTTGCTCTCGTGTGTTGAGCAGTTTTCTGTGAATGTAGACGTCTGAAGCTTCTTCATGGTTGTGTGTCTGACACGCCCCAACAAACCCAGGCCTCCGACCAAACCTAATAACATTCAGGTTGTTTCATGTCAGTGCAGCTCATTGGTGACATCATGTGATCAGTGGGAGGAGCCTGATCAAGGTTAATGCTCCGGTGAGGAAACTAAAAAACACAATAACAACAACACGAAGCATTGAGAAATAACAGTGATTTTATTGATGGAACATTTTAATTCATTTTTATCTCTGCAGGAGCACCCCATGTTATCTGTTGCTGTTCATACGACATAAAGTCTGTAATCCTCCTTAGATCTGCTGAGCTACATCTGCACAGGATTAACCTGAGGAACGGGGTGGGGTCACTTTCACTCTGCACAAAACATGTCACAACGTTTAAAGATATTTAGTTTAGATATTCTACATGATCATCACTGAGTATTGAGCTGAAAACCTTCACTTAGTTTGAATGATTTATTTCTCACTGAGATCAGCAGCATCTCATGAGAATCTTAGATGACATTTACTTTAAACTACACACAGTGATGTTCAGGGACATCATTCCAGGGTCAAATAGACATTACTTCATTATTTGTTTCCTGTTTATGTCATAACATACGTTCTCCTTATTAAAATGTAATTTGTTTGTGCTTGTTTTGGTCGGATAACTTTATTATGTTTTTCTTGAACCAACTTTACTGTTATTGAGTGTGTGTGTGTGGTGAAGCTTTGGAGTGAGACCGAGATGTCTGCAGGTCCACGAAGTGGAAAGTAACTGAGTACATTTACTCAGTTACTGCTTGTAAAGCAGTTGTGGTACCTACAGAGAATCATCAGTTTCCTCTCCTCGTCTTATCCTCCCTCTGTCCTTTCTTTCACCCCTAGGCCTCGGGCCGGCTCCAGCTCACAGGAATCCACTGAGGCTCGTTCTGAGCCTGTTGGACGAGGGAGCTCAGCTGCATGCAGGCCTCCTGCAGCTCCTCGTTCACCAGCACGCTGTCGAACAGCTGCTTGTACTTTGCCTCCATCGTGTGGGACGTCTCCTCCAGCTCCATGAAGTCGTCCTCCTGCAGGGACAGACACATGAGCCCGTCCTCATACAGTCACCAATAACAATCCTTTATCCAACACCTGCGTGAGGACATGTCTCTACAGGACGGAGCCTCTTACTGTGAACGCTCTGTTGATGGAGCAGTTGGTGATGAGTCGGGCGTCTCTCCTCGTCTGTCTCAGTCTCTCTGGGTCGGGGACTTTGATGAAAATCACGTAAGGCTTCAGTTTTCTCGTCCTCAGCGGCTGGACGCTCTGAGGCCACAGACAGTGTGTCAGCAGGTTCTATAGTGTGTGTGTGTCTGTTTCTAACGCTGAGTGAATCCTGCTCCTCTTCAGAAACTCACATGTGGTTCCACATCCACGATGCACATCCGTCCCCGTCTCAGCACGTCATCGATGGCGTCAGTGCTCGTCCCGTACAGGTGAGCTTTATATTCACCGTACTCCACAAACCTACACACACACACACACACACACACACACACACACACACACACACACACACACACACACACACACACACACACACACACACACACACACACACACACACACACACACACACACACACACACACACACACACACACACACACACACACACACACACACACACACAGCGTTGAAAACGATGAATGTCAGTGATTACACCACTGGAATATAAGATATGACAAATAAGAAAAAGTGTTTTTATTTAATACTGAACTATATCTATGACACTCTGTGTTATAAGCTCTCTGAAAAATGCTGATCCTCTGAAAGGTAACAGGGGAGGATCCCACCTGTGGTGACAGATCATGTACTCAAACAACTCTTTGGTGACGAAGTGGTACTCTCTTCCTGTCTGCTCCCCTGCTCTGATTGGACGAGTGGTGTCTGGTGACAAAACAGGTGGATGAATCAAACAGAACATTTTCTTCTCTTTGTTTCTCTTTTCAATTGTAATTATCTTTTTATTTGTCATTATTTGAAATGATATTTGTGTTTTCTATCGTTGTAAATTAAACATTAAAACCGATTTTTAAGGTATTATCCGAGTTTAAATGAGCGTGTGGAGGCGGTGGTACGTACGAGGTACGGGTCCCTGGAAGGTCGACGGGTTCAGTTTGATGAGTCTCTTCCTCAGTTCACTGACTCCGACTCCTGAGGCCCCTGAGCACAACAGACCGTGATACAGACACACTGATATCAACGTCCGTTACACAGCAGCTGATGAACACACTGTAGTTTCTACACAAAATTATTTAAAGTCTTGTTTTTCTGTTTTAAAGCAGAAGCAGCTGAGACATCAGCAAAGACAGATCTCAAAAATACTGGATCCTCAGCTTTTTATCTGTCCCTTTAAATCAGCTTTCAGGTTCAAAAGTTCAATGACAATAAAACAAACTCTAAAAACTGAGACTTATTCTATTCTAGAATATCAGGTTTTCATCAAGTTTAAATATTCCTCTCACCAACAAGGATGATGAGGCGATGGTTCTCCTGCGGGGGGCGCTGGTACAGAGCCACCTCCTCATAAGGGCTGGACAGAGTGCTGCTGTTGGGGGAGCAGGAGGTGCAGGACTGTCGTCTCCTCCTGAAGGACGTTCTCCTCCACAGACGGAAAGTTCGACGGAAACCAGCTGAGGAGACATTCAAACAATCTGGATCAAAGGGATTGGCCTCTGGTGACTGTGGAAACTAGAGACACGTGGACAGCAGCTGTCACCAGGCTCAGATCCATGTGGACATGAGGTTCAATGTTCACGTGTTCACTGTGTGATGATGTGTCTCACCCAGGTAGATTCCATCAGTGACATCAGAATCAGCCTCATCTGAACGGAGGAAACATTAAGACTCCTCACTTCAGGGTTAAAGTCTTTTCAAGAATAAACTCTTCTTTGATTTAAAATGAAATACAGACAGCCTTTTATGTTTCATAAAACCCAACATGCAGCTTCATGTTCCCTGAGTCTGAACAGACTTACCTACCAAAACTCAGCTCCTCCATATCTGTGGACAGAAGAGAAACAACATGGAAAACAAATAGTGTATCTTATAAACTGTAAATGTATCATATCTATAGAGTTTATATCTGTATGTAACTCTCAGTCATGCTTTACCTGTGAGGCTGCGTTTGTCCTCAGCATCGTCCTCTGGGACAGACAAAAAAAACAAAAGACATGATGAGTCTCAAATTGAAATCAAACTGTCAAAGTGTGATTTGATGTTGATGTTGTTGGAGGATGTGAATCATTTCGACTTTAGGACGAGATGTTCCCTTCTCACCGTTCTCGGCCAGCGTCACTGTCGTCAGCAGAGGGAACAGAGCAAAGACACAACCGTTAGAAAAGACTCACACATTGATCCTGATCGGTCACAGCATCAGTTGTTTTCTACAGTTTTCAGTTCACTTCATTCAGAAAGTTCAGTTGAGTTATTCTCACGGTGACAAAACAAACCAGAGTTTTCTAAATTTGTTGTAAATTCAATTTGTTGAGACACTTTAATCTCAGCGTCCTCTGGGGAATCTTGCTGAATGCACTGAGCTGAGTGGTATTAACAGTGAGTGCTCACAGGGCCGGATGCAGCTGTGGCCCGGTAGGGGCTGACTCCACCACTGCTCCCTCTGTTTGCTGTGGAGGACAAAGACACAAAGCTCCCGTCGAACCAATAATGAGACGCAAATGTTCACTAAAGAATTCTCTAAGTTAAGAAACACAAACCCGACTGTTTGAAATTGAAATTTCGATTGTGCTCAAATGTAAAACTGGACAAAGCAGTATCTCAGCCGCTGCAGTGAATCTGTGTGGTTCAGGTCTGGACTGATCCGGGGTCACCTCTTCAACATGCTGGCCGAGGGAATGAGTCCAGCACAGGACACGGAGCACGGCAGCTTCCTGGCCTGCCACCACCGGCCGTCCGACTGGTCCACCACCTGCAGCAGGTCTCCTCTGCTGAACGCCATCCCTGCGTCCGGACACGGGATGGACGAGTCCTGCAGGGGGCAGTAGTCCACCATGGCCTTCATGTACACCTGACGGACAGAGACAAAGTTTAGAGACAGAACTTTTTAAGGAGGGATCCTCGGAGGTTCTGTTTCTTACCGCGATGTGGCTGCTGCTGCTCTGAGCTGCGTTGGGAACCACCTTGAACAGGATCGTTCCCTGAGAGTTGATCTGAGGAAACAAGCATTTCACATCAAACTGGTTCTAAACACTGGGAAGATTCTGTGCTTTTCATCAAATGATATTATGATTAAAAATCACTGTAGTTATATCCCTTACTTGTAAATAGCAACACAACAATGCGGGATAGTCCCTCAAATAAAAGTGACGTGTATTATCATTCAAATTAACTTACCAGAAATAAGTATAATATTAATTATGCAGAGTTCAAACGACTGTCAGTGTGAACCTGGACTCTCACAAACCGTTTGTCTTATTGACTTCACACAATAACACAACATGTCTTCTTCTAGGTCCTCAGGTAACCTACAGCAGCATGTAATTCTATTTCCTACCAGGATCTGGATGACCTGCTCCGGCTCCAGACCCAGCACCGGGTTTCCGTTCACCTCCACGACCAGATCCCCAGGATGGAGGAGTCCTGAGACACACACACAGTCGGGTTCATCCCAGAGACTGACTCTGACTTTAACCATAGTTACTGCTTACCTTAACCTTAACTCAACCTTACCTTAAAACATGTCTTTACCTTAAATTAAATGATTTGCATTATAGGGACTTGCTTTTGTCCTCATAAGGAAAGCACACACACACACACACACACACACACTCACACACACACACACACACACACACACAGGCTTTCTGGCTTCGTCTCACCGCTGCGGTCGGCCAGTCCTCCATGAATCACTCTGGCGATGAAGATCCCTCCGGTCTCCTCGTCCCTTCTTATCGTCGCCCCCTGTCAGACCAGTCAACACAACTTTAACTTCCACTTTAACTTTGGCTGCAAATACCAGGTTCTAGTGAAGCTCTGAATGATGAGATGGAAACTACAGGGAGGTCAAAATGGAGAGATGGGAAATCAGACTTGATGAAATGAGTCTTCAAAACAATCAGAAAAGCTGAAATCCCTTTAGTTTCACAACATGTGGATTTTAACTGTTGTATTTAGTGATTAAAGTTGATCCTGAGAGAAATGAACAGAATGACGTCAATTAGGAGCTGAGACATTTCACTCAAAGAAAAACACCAAAAACAAAAAACGTCTACCTCGTGGTGTGGAACTTTTTTGCAATATAGATTATATTTGATATAATATATATATATATATATATATATATATATATATATACTGTATATATTGCTAGCACTGTGACTAAGCTCCCTCACGGCACTGAGACGGCTCTTACTACAGCTTGTAATGATGTCAGCCTAGAAACTGATTCAAAAAATACTTCAGTATTTCTGGAGTTCCACAGGGCTCAATGCTTGGACCTCTGTTGTTGCACCTTCACAAGATGCCATATTAACACATGTTTAACTGCACACATATTTATATGGTCTGTGTGTATTCATCGATATGATGATGACGATGGTCGTGGCCGGGTTCCTGGATGAAATGGTAAATTTGGTTTGAGGGAATAACACTTTTCAGTACCTTTATATATTGTGAATATTTCCACATCAAGGGTTCGATCCAGTGACTAAACAAATGTTTGTTTTGTGAGAGTTGATCTGCTTCTGGTGATGAAAACCTTAAAATGCTGATTTGGATTGAGATTGTTTCCTGTTTGTGAACAATGTTCTCATCTCTTTACTATATTCACAAAGCAAAATATTTGCTGGTTTATCAGTCAGTTCCTGTTTCCAGATCCAGAGCAGACGAGGGGAGGAGTTGGTTTTAGGCCTATTTCTTCTTCTTCTTCTTCTTCTTCTCCTGCTTCTCCTTATTCTTCTTGACTGTTAAACAACCTGTGCCTTTATGCTCTTGTTCATCCCCCGGAGAGACTCTAGAAACTGATCCATTACCGAACCTCATCTGTCCGTTACTGCCACTAGCACCTGTCCTGTGGGTGGCACCAGACACCACCACCGTCCTCTTCGAACCTCCGTTTGTTTGTTTTGGACTCTCTGACGTTGGAAAGCCGTCGGCACAGGAGCTGACGGACGAGGATGAAGAGGAAGAGGAGGAGCGAGAAGTAGAAGAAGGGGAGGATGACAGGTGCCGTGGGTAAGGTGTGGGGGGTTTGCGGACCACTTTTGGAGACATTGAGGAGACTCTTGGAGGAGGTGCGGGAGGAGTGTGCTGTCTCGGCCTGCGTGGCGGTGACGACTCAGGACGTTTGCTGGCCACAATGAGACCCTGGAGCTTGTCGACCACTTCAGCGAGCAGGTTGAGCGCCTGGGCGTCCTCCTCCACGCTGTCTGTGATCAGCTCGGTCACTGCGACCATCTTGTGCCCAAGGTGGCGAACGTCCTGGGTGCCGTGCTCGATGCTGCTGGCCGCCGTCTGAACCGTGGCCCTGAGCTCCTCCACGCTGCACTGCTTGGTGAGGGCTCCAGGCTGAGGAAGCTCACAGAGGTTTGGTTGGAGATGCTGGTTTCGTGTCAGTTTCAGTTGATTCCTGCATCCATTGTGACGAGGAGCGGTGGAGTAGTAGTGTTTGTTGGGACGATTGACCGTCTCTTGGTGGTGTTGGTTATGAGGTGCAGTCTGCCTGGCAGGGGTGGGGAGCGTGCTAATACCCTGCTGATGGGTGGAGCGCTGAGCTGCAGGACTGGAAGGTGCAGTTTGGGCACGAACAGGACTCATCCCAGGACAAGATGGAGCCCTGCCGGGGGTGGGGATGTTTCTGGATTGTCCTCCTGGCGTCCCCTTGTGGTACAGGACTGGGGAGCCGGGCAGGCTGACACTGAAAGCCGGGACAGGAGGAGGAGGGTAGGCATAGTCATCACCGCTTGATCCGGCTGCTTCACCCCCATTGTGTTTGCTTTTCTCTGAAAATGAACCTTCATGGGCAGAGGATGGAGAGAATGAGGAGAGATGCCGAGAGAAAAGTGAACCAGGTTCAATTAACAGGGTTCAAAAGAGAAGAATTAAAGAACAGAAAACACTAAAGAAGCCAAATGATGACGAGATGTGAAAATAAAGAGGATTTGTGATGAGTTGAGCGTCTGCAGTCTATTTAGTGGACGAACGAAGAGATGAAGAAATGATCAGATGATTAATTGGTGACCGTCCTCTCCTCCTCTTACCAGCACGGGATGCAGGACTAAAGACGGAGGGAGCTGATTGGTTGAGCTTGTTCTTCCAGAGCTCTGTGGTCTGCGGGCACAAACAGCAGCTTCCTGTCGACTGATAGCGAGGCAGGAAGGGGCGGGACCGGTCTCCTCTGGGGACGGGCAACAGCCTGGCTTCACTTTCAGTCACACTGAGCTCCTCCCCCGACCACGCCCGTCGGCCAGGGGCGAGGCGCTCCAGCGTGAGGCGCCGGAGGCTGCTCCAGCGTCTACGAAGCACGCCTCCCCCATCGCCTACACTCGCTCTGCGCTCTGATCCGTTCTTGTTGAGGGAAAGATCAGAAACTATGAAGACTGATGATTCTGTTTGGTCAGTGTCATAACTGAGTTATACAAATTACATTTACATACTATTTACCTCCTCACCTGTATTTGTGGTTATTTGTGGTTAAAACTGAAATCATCCGACCTCTGTTATATCGTAGTTGTTGTGTTCTTACATTGATTTTCAAACCTTCAGAAATCTGTTGTTTAAATTAAGGTGATGGTGTGTTTTATTTATTTGCCTGTTGGTGGCGTCATATCCTTCTGTGCTTGTGAAACAATGAAATCCTCTGTCTCACCAGCGGCTGGTTGTTCTTCACCAGACACACGATCCTCATGGCCTCCTCGTCCTCAGGTAACTGGTCAGGCAGCGGCGGTAAGACTGGTCCATAATCTGACTGGGCCACGCTGTCATGGGACGACAGGAGAGCCTGACAGGTACAGACAGACAGGGAGTCAGGGGGTGAGGTACAGACCAGGGGTGAGTCAGGGGGTGAGGCACAGACGAGGGGTGAAGTACAGACCAGGGGGTGAGGTACACACCAGGGGGTGAGTACAGACCAGGGGGTGAGTACAGACCAGGGGGTGAGTACAGACCAGGGGGTGAGGTACACACCAGGGGGTGAGTACAGACCAGGGGGTGGGTACAGACCAGGGGGTGAGGTACAGACCAGGGGGTGAGTACAGACCAGGGGGTGAGGTACACACCAGGGGGTGAGGTACACACCAGGGGGTGAGTACAGACCAGGGGGTGGGTACAGACCAGGGGGTGAGGTACAGACCAGGGGGTGAGGTACAGACCAGGGGGTGAGTACACACCAGGGGGTGAGGTACAGACCAGGGGGTGAGTACAGACCAGGGGGTGGGTACAGACCAGGGGGTGAGGTACAGACCAGGGGGTGAGTACACACCAGGGGGTGAGGTACAGACCAGGGGGTGAGTACACACCAGGGGGTGAGGTACAGACCAGGGGGTGAGGTACAGACCAGGAGGTGAGGTACAGACCAGGGGGTGAGTACACACCAGGGGGTGAGGTACAGACCAGGGGGTGAGGTACAGACCAGGGGGTGAGGCACAGACCAGGGGGTGAGGCACAGACCAGGGGGTGAGTACAGACCAGGGGGTGAGTACAGACCAGGGGGTGAGGTACAGACCTGCAGGTGAGGACACTCCAGCAGACTGGACAGTTCTCTGGCCTCAGCTGATGGACGCTGAAGACTCTGGATCTCAGCCATGATCTGAAGGAACAGACACAGAACTCGAATGTTCTTCTTCTCGTGTGTTCGTACTGTGACTCCATCGAGTCGACGGACACACGTCGTGTTGTTGATGGAAGCAGCTGACGTGGTCACACGTGGTTACAGATTACAGACGTGATCAGAATCATGGAACATGTGAGTATGAACCTGGTGAGAGAGGCCTGAGGCGTAAGGCAGGAAGGGGCTGGGCGTCGACCGCTGGAACTGCAACAGGCACTCGTACATCTGGAGGGAGGAAACAGGAAGTGACATCATCAGTGGCTGGATGGAGGAGACGGCAGGTGACATCATGGACAGGTGTCGCTGCGTGTCAGTGGCCACGGGATCGAACCTTCAGCAGGGAGCTGAGCCACGGGGCCGTCAGGAGGTCCCGGAGCAGCTGAGCACCACCGACCTTTCTGCTGACGGCTTCACCCACGTCCTCCACCACACTGGACAGCACCTCGCTGACCCCTGAACACACACACACACACACACACACACACACACACACACACACACACACACACACACACACACACACACACACACACACACACACATACTTTTCCTTTCATTTTACTTTTACATTATATTTTAGCAGCTGAATCTCTGCTGTGCTCAAATCACCTGACTCATCAATAATCTCCTGATGAGACGGATTTCAAATATCACAAAATGTACAATTGCCCTGTTTGAATAAACTTTATTGAAATTGGTCAGTGTGGCCATTAAAGAATCTGTACAGGTTCAACATGATGGAGAGTCTTCATTCCTGAATGACTTTGATTTCACTTCTTCACTGCCAGAGAAGATAAAGATTTAATCACTGTTATTTTGTGAGGATTCTAAATGTAGAGTATATTCCAGATGAGGGGAATGAATGAGGCTCTGGAGCGATACGCAGACGAGGGATTCCTCTCAGCAGATGTTGAAGTGTTTTCACTTTGTGGTGGACAGAAGGTGAAACACAGACATGTTTGTCTCAGGATGCACGTGAGTGAGGAGCCGCGACCTGAAGACACTAATACCAACAGACTCACTTCTGACAGTCGATCAGGATGAAGGTCAGCGTCTAATGGAGGCTGACCCAGGCAAGTGTGTGAGTGTGTGTGTGTGTGTGTGTGTGTGTGTGTGTGTGTGTGTGTGTGTGTGTGTGTTTCTCACCGTCCTCCATTGCTTGTCTCATGGTGATGGTCTCCACTGAACTCCAATGGTCTTCTGTCTCACAAACAAACACACAAACACACAAACAGACAAACAGACACACAAACAGACAAACAGACACACAAACAGACAAACAGACACACAAACACACAAACGGGGGGGATAGAAACACTTCATTTCTTAGTATATTCAAAATAAGAGCTGGATCATTTTGATAAACAGTCACTGATGCTGTTTCCTGTAGCGCCGTCGTCACGTCACTGCCTGTTGTCATTGCTGACACTGACAACTAGAGTACACACAGACACACACAGACACACAAACACACAGACACACAGACAAATGTAAAACAAGAGAAACTCACCAGTTCCTCTGTCTCTGCTGATGTTTCTGTGTGTGACTGACACGGATGTGATTTTACTACCAAACCAAAACACACACTAATCCTCTCTAGCACGACTTAATCCTGCAACCACCGCCCCCCCCCCTCTCTCTCTTCAGCCCCTCTCTCTCTCTTCAGCCCCCCTCTCTCCGTCTCTTTGCCCTCTTTTAGGGTTTTTTAATTCCTTCTCTTCCCCCCCCGGCCTCCTGCCACTCACTCCATCTGCTGCTGTGTTCTTCATCCACCTCTCCACACCTCCTCCCTCCGTCTAATGGCTCCCTCCATCTATCGTCCATCACGCTCTCTCTCACTTTAAGTACTTCAACAGATCACAAAGCTCCTTAACTCTTCGCTGCTTTTAGCCACACACACACACACACACACACACACACACACACACACACACACACACACACACACACACACACACACACACACACACACACTCACACACACAATAGTTGCAATACATTAAATTTCACTGCAACATCTGGGTTTTCAGGTGACCAGCCGTTATCAGCTGTGTGTGTGTGTGTGTGTGTGTGTGAGTGTGAGTGTGTGTGCTGACACTAGATCAGTGATTAACACGAGAGAGAGAGAGAGAGAGAGAGAGAGAGACAGAGACAGAGACAGACAGAGAGACATAAAGACATAAAGACAGAGAAAGAGAGAGAGCGTGAGAGAGACAGAGAGACAGAGAGGGAGAGGGAGAGGGAGAGGGAGAGGGAGAGAGAGAGAGAGAGAGGGAGAGGGAGAGGGAGAGGGAGAGGGAGAGAGAGAGAGAGAGACAGAGAGACAGAGAGAGAGATTGTTTTTTTGAATTTTTCAAGTCACTTTTATTTTCTCAGTGAAACAAACAAGTTACTATAACATATCAAAAAATTGAACAAAAAAGAAAAAACAATAATACAACATTCAAACCAAAAAAATGACCAAAAACCAGATGATCTTTTTCTTTTACAAAACTCATAAATAATTCAATTTCTCCCCGTCATGGTTCTCAGTGTGTGACCAGAGGAGGTTTTTAACTTCAACAAAGAACCTCCACATGTAAACACAGGGACAATGATTTCCATCAGGAAGAGGATCACTGGAGTCCGGCTGAATGAGTCCATCACAGTGATCAACTGAAGGTCAGGGCGAGTCAGCTGCTGTTTCGTTTATGAAAGCACACTCTGTGGGACCCAGTGCAGACGGTCCCAGAAGAAAGTCCACCATCACAGCCAGTATCCTGGCAGCAGACGTGCTGGGGGGTCCACACATGCCAGTCGATGCCACAGCTTGGAGGGAACCAGGTTGTTGTAGAGGCTGAAACAGAGCAGCTCTCTTCATATCTTCTCTGGCACCATTTATCTTTAAAGAGCCCAGTTTTTTATCACACATGTTGAGGATGAGAGTTTCTTTAGACCAAACGTAGAGGAGCACACAGACAGAGGAAACAGGGTTTAAAACATCAAGTGGCCATTTGGGCTCGGACTTTAGACATTATTTCTTTCAGGAGGAAAACTTCCTGATTTGTGAACGTCGGTGCTACCACCCTCAACATGGAACGTCTCACTGAGTGGAGGAAAAGTTCCAAATCTGGGAAGAAGTCCTGTACTTTAACTAGTCTTGAGCCCTTAGTCTGTTGTAAAAAAGTCTGGATGCTTGTGAAGGTGTAAACATCCACTTTCTCCTCATACATGATCTCCTCTGCTTCTGTTAAACTGTCCTCTGACTGAGAGGAAGAACACGGTGGGTTTATCTTTGATACTTTTTTAGCCTGGTCACTATTTGTCTTGTTTTCTGGTTTTTTTCTTTTGGCAGGAGCAGCCGACTGGCCCCCACCTCCCGAGGCAGGCAGGGGGCCCGGTGCAGGAGCAGCCGACTGGCCCCCACCGGCCGAGGCAGGCAGGGGGCCCGGTGCAGGAGCAGCCGACTGGCCCCCACCGGCCGAGGCAGGCAGGGGGCCCGGTGCAGGAGCAGCCGACTGGCCCCCACCGGCTCCGTCTGGGCTCAAGCGGATCAGGTGTCCCTCTTTCCCACAGCCAAGGGTTAGGGTTTTAAAATTTTAAAACTAAAGACCAGGTTCAACTCTTCCTCACTCTTCTTTAGCACCATGAACACGTGTCTCCTGAAAGACATGACATGTTTGAGGTGTGGAGATCTACTGTATATGGGGATCATTTTTATAGGGGACATTAATTGTCCATGTCTGGCCAGTTCTTTCTCCAATAGTTCATTCTTCAGGAACGGGGGGACATTAGAAATGAGGATCTTCTTCACCGGGTTAGCCAGGGACAACACAGGTGTGAAGGAGCCCTCAATCACCACTCCCCTCTCAAGTAGCTGGTTAGCTTTTTCAATGCTATCTACAAACACAACCACAGCACTGTTCATACGTGAGGCCGACTTCACACTGTCATACCCCACCACCTCACCTACAGCCAGACTGACCTCCTCCACTGAGCAGTCCACAGCTGGACACAGTTTGATGCCGTGTCGGCGTGTTAGCTTGTGGAGGCCGGAGCCTCCACCTGCAGCAGCCATGCTGCACAAACACAAAAACACAACTAACAACTAAACTGCTGCTGCTCCTAACACTGTCTCTCACACACAAACAAAAACACCTCTACTACAAGTGCAGAGGGAAAAAAGAGCAAAGAAAAACAGGTAGAAAAATCAAACTGTTTGAACAAACTTTCTCCAGCTCACTCACTCCAACAGAGAGAGAGAGAGAGAGACAGAGAGACAGACAGACAGAGAGAGAGAGAGAGAGAGAGAGAGACAGAGAGACAGACAACACGAGGCTTGTCAACAATGACTGTAACAAATATGTGTGTTTTTCCATCACTTTGACAGAAACACAACTTAACTTCTCACCCTGAAGGACACCTTATTTGTGTCTTTGTCTTTCTGCGTCTCCTGAGTTGTTTACAGAACCCGTCACTGATTGAGTTTCCCATGAGGCCACTGGGTGATAATGAGGTGTTTACAAACTGGCTGTACTCAGGCCAGTCCCCTGATGCCCGCTCTGTTGTTCCTGATTGCAGTAACCTTACATCAGCACACACGCACACAAACAAACACACGCACACACCATCACAAAAAAACTGTTTGGGGAAAGTAGGAACAAGCTATAACTTCTGACTAACTATTATATATAATTGGAAATAGATTAAACATTTCAGGAACAGTGTTAATACTCGAGACTCGACACATCAGATCAATGTCATATTAATTAAAGAAGAGATGGAAACATAATAGTATAAGAAAAACAAAAACCTACTTTGTTAGGCAACAATGATATTGACCTTTGAACCTTGGCCACCAAATTAAATGAATGTGAATGTTTGTGCCAAATGTGAAAGAATTCCCTTCAAGCTTCTCCGGAGAATTCAACAAGTCAGTGACTTTGACCTTTGACCACAATCATTCAGTTTGTACCACATGTAATGAAAGTCCTTTTGGGAATCAGAATCAGAATCAGAGTCAGAGTCAGAATGAGAATCAGATTCAGATTCAGAGTCAGAGTCAGAGTCAGAGTCAGAGTCAGAACCCTAACTCTGACTCTGACTCTGAATCTGAACCCTAACCCTAACCCTAACCCTAACCTAACCCTAACCCTAACCCTAACCCTAACCCTAACCCTAACCCTAACCCTAACCCTAACCCTAACCCCAGACTCAGATGAATCAGATGAGAATCAGAATGAGATCAGAATGAGAATCAGAATCAGAATCAGTCGAATGAGACCCTAACCCTAACCTAACCCTAACCCTAACCCTAACCCTAACCCTAACCCTAACCCTAACCCTAACCCTAACCTAACCCTAACCCTAACCTAACCCTAACCCTAACCCTAACCCTAACCCTAACCCCAGACTCAGAATGAGAATCAGAATGAGAATCAGAATGAGAATCAGAATGAGAATCAGAGTCAGAATGAGAATCAGAATGAGAATCAGAATGAGAATCAGAATGAGAATCAGAATCAGAATCAGAGTCAGAATGAGAATCAGAATCAGAATCAGAATCAGAGTCAGAATCAGACTCAGACTCAGATTCAGATTCAGAATCAGAATGAGAATCAGAATGAGAATCAGAATGAGAATCAGAATCAGAATCAGAATCAGAATCAGAATCAGACTCAGAATCAGACTCAGACTCAGACTCAGAATCAGAGTCAGAATGAGAATCAGATTCAGATTCAGAGTCAGAGTCAGAGTCAGAGTCAGAATCAGAGTCAGACTCAGACTCAGAATCAGACTCAGACTCAGAATCAGAGTCAGAATGAGAATCAGAGTCAGAGTCAGAATGAGAGTCAGAGTCAGAGTCAGAATCAGAATCAGAATCAGAATCAGAATCAGAATCAGAGTCAGAATCAGACTCAGATTCAGAATCAGAATCAGAATGAGAATCAGAATCAGAATCAGAATCAGACTCAGAGTCAGAATCAGACTCAGACTCAGACTCAGAATCAGAGTCAGAATGAGATTCAGATTCAGATTCAGAGTCAGAGTCAGAGTCAGAGTCAGAGTCAGAGTCAGAGTCAGAGTCAGAATCAGAATCAGAATCAGAATCAGACTCAGAGTCAGAATCAGAGTTAGGGTTCTGACTCTGACTCTGACTCTGACTCTGACTCTGACTCTGACTCTGACTCTGACTCTGACTCTGACTCTGAATCTGAATCTGACTCTGATTCTGACTCTGATTCTGAATCTGAATCTGAATCTGATTCTCATTCTGACTCTGATCAGATTCACGATTCTGTAATCTATGCACAACAGAGAGACCGGCCTCCAGTTCTTTAGCTCTTGAAGGTCTCCCTTCTTCGGCAGCAGGGTGATGACGGACCTCCTGCAGCTCAGAGGTAGCCTTCCATGCTGTAAACTGTTGATGACTACCTCGAGCAGATCTTATGCAAAAGTATGTTTACATGAACAAAAAACACAACAACATGACAATAATAGGCCAGAGGAAACAAGCTGCTCTGCTGTCTGGTAGCCCTCATCGCTCTTTAGCGCCTCCTAGAGGGGAGGAGATGGAACTGGTTGTGATGGGTCTGCAGTGATGTTTCCTGACTCTGTCCAGGTCCTGGATGGGGTGGGTAGACCGCAGACCGGACTGTCTGTTGCTGTCTGTTCCTGTTTGGTGGCCAATCCAAACAAGTCAGTGATGGCTGCGCAGATTCTTTATATCCTTTAATTCCTTATACATAATACAGGGACAAGCTGGAATCCAACTACCTCAGCTCTGACCCCCGACGCTTGTGGGGTGGCCTGCGACACATCAGAGGCTGTAAAGGGAGAAGTAGCAGTGATGATCAGCCTGCTGCCTCCCTACCTGATGACCTCAACACCTTCTACGCACATTTTGAGGCAGCCAACACCCTTCCATCCGCGAGGGCCAAGGACCGAGACCACTGCACTCTGTCCCTACATCCGTCAACAGTCCCCACCTGCTTCCAGCCGGCCACCATCATCCCCATACCTAAGAAACAATCCATCGCCTGTTTAAACGCCCTGTAGCACTGACCTCCACCATCATGAAGTGCTTCGAGCGGCTGGTGTTAAGATTTTAAATCTAGTTTATCTTTGTGTGTCTGTGAAGATGTTTATGGAACTGTACTCTAAACAAATGGAGGGGGGGGGGCGGCTTGGGCTGAATATGGGGGAAATATGTGGCCCTCTGACTTTTAGTAACCGTTGCTTGTGTGTGCATCACATCTTAGTTCAGTCTCACACCTGTCTTGATAAGAGGTCTGATAAGAGCCGGTGTTTGTTGTGGGAACTATAAATCTGTGGCGTACAATACACTGTGCTTAAACTTGTTCTCATGTTTCACTTTTTTTTAGATTGCGCATGCTTACTGAAGACTCACAAGGCCTCAGCCGATTCAAGGCTTTTTCTCAAAACACAAAACCTTTGTCTCAGAACACAAACTGCACTGTCATGATATGAAGATTTTCCCAGCTAACGGTGGAAGGAGGGGCTAACCTGGGAGCGGCTCCTCGTCATTTCCTGATTCGAACCCAGGATGATAGTTCTATGCCTGCGCACCATCAAACGAGGACTTCCCCTCGTTATTGACCAATCCTGTTCCACCTACGGTTATAAAAGATTACAAACGCCGTCCGTTCAGTGCAACTATTGACTAACCCGTTCTACTGATTTAGCCGAGGCTTTGCATGAGTGCCCATAGCTATGCTGTTAACTTTTATTGTTCCTTAATAAATACTTGTTGAATTAGACCAGACCGGCGCTTCTCATATTTGGTATAAATGAACAAGTGACACTGGTCAAAACCCAAATCTGCTCGACCCTTCTGAACACCCTTGACCCCTTTCAGTTTGCATACCGCCCAAACAGATCTACGGACGATGCCATCGCCCTGACAACGCAAACCACCCTCTCCCACCTGGAAAAGGGTAACACATACGTGAGGATGCTGTTCGTGGACTAAAGATCCACGTTCAACACTATTGTGCCTGAGAAGCTCGTCCCCAAGCTCAGGAGCCTGGGTCTTAAAACCTCCATGTGCAACTGGATCTTGGACTTCCTGACGAGCAGACCCCAGGTGGTGAGAATGGGCAAACACACCTCCTCTTCACTGACCCTGAGTACCGGGGCCCCTCAGGGCTGCGTACTCAGTCCCGTCCTGTACTCCCTGTACACACAGGACTATGTGGCAACACAAAGTTCCAACATCATCCTGCGGACAAAACTACCATCCTGGGTCTCATCTCCAACAACGATGAGACCACCTTTAGAGATGAGGTCAGAGGCTTGGCAACATGGTGCCAAGAGAAGAACCTGTCCCTCAACGTCTGCAAGACCAAGGAGATGATCGTGGACTTCAGGAAGCTGCAGAGGGGGGGGTCAGGTTCCCATACACATCGACAGAGCTGTTGTGCAGAGAGTCTCCGACTTCAAGTTCCTTGGTGTTGATCACAGATGACCTGACCTGGTCCAAACAAGCGGACTCTGTGGTCAAAACTGCACAAAAGTGTTTATACTTCCTGAGGAGACTCAAGAAGTTTGGCATGACTGCAAAAACTTTAACAAACTGTTACAGGTGCACCATCGAGAGCATCCTCTCAAGCTGCACTACTGCCTGGTTTGGTAGCTGCTCCGCTGCTGATCACAAGGCCCTGCAGAGGGGGGTGAAGACAGTGGAGCATCATCGGCTGCCATCTACCGTCAGTGCAACTCATCTACAATACAAGATGTCTGAGAAAAGTACTATGTTATATGATAAATGATTTTAGGTTATATGTTATATGTTTGTTTGTTTTATCTTGTTTTGCCCGTCAACTGCGTCGACGTTGCCTGCCAGGTCATAAGAATTCACTACTCTGATGACGCTAGCTATTTGGTGCATGTGACAATAAACTTTGATTTGATTTGATTTGAAACCATAGAAACAATGTGTAGAAACTAACAAGAGGAGGTCAACAGGAACAACACCTCTGGGTCCAGGACTCTAGAGTTTTCTGAAGTTGTTGACATGTTGTTGGAGAGTTTAATGAGATTCATGGGGGGTGAAGCAGTCTGATAAAAAGCCAGAGTGCAGCCCTCCACTGTCTGTGCCTCTGGTGTCTGTGAGTGAATCTCCTACAGGCCACAGGCTCCTGAACTCCTCTCAGGGACACTTGTTACAGGATCTTTATGAACGGCTGTTGTATGATCTGCACCTGTTACTGATTCACTCTGTTTTTCAGAAGCCTGATGGATGATGAAGTCAATGTAACGTATATAACCTTCGATGGACATATGGAAGTGCAGAAATACAGATATGTGTATTTTGTGGTCATGTTTGCATTATATATTATAATAATCTGTTGGAATTCCACTATTGTGTATCTTATTGTGATTCATAAAAACCTCCATGAGCCGATGTACATCTTCATTGCAGCTTTGTTAATCAACTCTATACTTTACAGCACAACAATCTACCCCAAGCTTTTGATCGACTTCTTATCTGAAGAACAGATCACGACTTTCCCACGTTGTCTCTTTCAAGCTGCTGTGTATTACACTATGACCACGTCAGAGTTTCTATTGTTGTCGGCCATGGCTTATGACAGATATGTGTCCATATGTAAACCTCTGCAATATCCAACCATCATGAGGAAGACAACTGTAATAGTCTTTCTCTTCACAGCTTGGTTTGTTCCTGTTTGTGAACTTGGAATATTAGTTATATTGTATATTAATGTAAAGATCTGTCACTATAGGTTGAAAGGCCTCTTCTGCAACACGTCCATTTTCACTCTCCAATGTGTGCCCTCAGTGGCTCTGTCCATTTATGGAGTGTTTCTGTTGCTGAATATTTGTCTTCTCCCGATGCTCTTCATAGTTTTTACATACATCAGGATACTCATCGTCACTTACAGAAGGTTTAAAACAACGAGGACTAAAAGCTCTACAGACCTGTTTACCTCACCTGCTGGTTCTTATCAACCTTTCTGGTTTTGTTGCATATGACGTCATTGTAGTTCGAGTGGAATCAGATATACCAAAACTAGCCCGTTTGTTATTGACATTACAAATAATGGTGTATCATCCTCTTCTTAATCCATTTATATATGGACTGAAAATGAAAGAAATCTCCAAACACCTCAAACATTTGTTGTTCCAGGTCCAATCCCATTAGAATATCCACACTGTGATCTGATGTCAGGTCTTTTACTGCAGTGATGATGAGATGTACCAGATTCCTTTAACACCATCGAACAGCATCTTCACAGAGAGTCATATTAGTGTCACTGTATTTGTATTGATTCAGTTCCTAAAGGTCACAAAATGAGGATCAATATTTAGAAGTTGTAAACTGTGTTGAAAGTCAGTGTTTCAAATACTAACATCTTAAATAAAGTAGAATACAACTGCATTTCAAAGATCTTTATTCCTTCTTTTACTGGTGACCTTTTATTATGAAGCAATGTGTCATTTAAAGTGCTCTGGACAAAGTGTGGTCTATGAACATAAAGTGTCCCTGGTGGTAAATGGTGGATATGGCACAAAACCACCTTTGGCCCCTTTGGTCCCTTTGGTGCCCTCTGACTTTTAGTAACCGTTGCTTGTGTGTGCATCACATCTTAGTTCAGTCTCACACCTGTCTTGATAAGAGGTCTGATAAGAGCCGGTGTTTGTTGTGGGAACTATAAATCTGTGGCGTACAATACACTGTGCTTAAACTTGTTCTCATGTTTCACTTTTTTTTAGATTGCGCATGCTTACTGAAGACTCACAAGGCCTCAGCCGATTCAAGGCTTTTTCTAAAAACACAAAACCTTTGTCTCAGAACACAAACTGCACTGTCATGATATGAAGATTTTCCCAGCTAACGGTGGAAGGAGGGGCTAACCTGGGAGCGGCTCCTCGTCATTTCCTGATTCGAACCCAGGATGATAGTTCTATGCCTGCGCACCATCAAACGAGGACTTCCCCTCGTTATTGACCAATCCTGTTCCACCTACGGTTATAAAAGATTACAAACGCCGTCCGTTCAGTGCAACTATTGACTAACCCGTTCTACTGATTTAGCCGAGGCTGAGCATGAGTGCCCATAGCTATGCTGTTAACTTTTATTGTTCCTTAATAAATACTTGTTGAATTAGACCAGACCGGCGCTTCTCATATTTGGTATAAATGAACAAGTGACACTGGTCAAAACCCAAATCTGCTCGACCCTTCTGAACACCCTTGACCCCTTTCAGTTTGCATACCGCCCAAACAGATCTACGGACGATGCCATCGCCCTGACAACGCAAACCACCCTCTCCCACCTGGAAAAGGGTAACACATACGTGAGGATGCTGTTCGTGGACTAAAGATCCACGTTCAACACTATTGTGCCTGAGAAGCTCGTCCCCAAGCTCAGGAGCCTGGGTCTTAAAACCTCCATGTGCAACTGGATCTTGGACTTCCTGACGAGCAGACCCCAGGTGGTGAGAATGGGCAAACACACCTCCTCTTCACTGACCCTGAGTACCGGGGCCCCTCAGGGCTGCGTACTCAGTCCCGTCCTGTACTCCCTGTACACACAGGACTATGTGGCAACACAAAGTTCCAACATCATCCTGCGGACAAAACTACCATCCTGGGTCTCATCTCCAACAACGATGAGACCACCTTTAGAGATGAGGTCAGAGGCTTGGCAACATGGTGCCAAGAGAAGAACCTGTCCCTCAACGTCTGCAAGACCAAGGAGATGATCGTGGACTTCAGGAAGCTGCAGAGGGGGGGTCAGGTTCCCATACACATCGACAGAGCTGTTGTGCAGAGAGTCTCCGACTTCAAGTTCCTTGGTGTTGATCACAGATGACCTGACCTGGTCCAAACAAGCGGACTCTGTGGTCAAAACTGCACAAAAGTGTTTATACTTCCTGAGGAGACTCAAGAAGTTTGGCATGACGGCAAAAACTTTAACAAACTGTTACAGGTGCACCATCGAGAGCATCCTCTCAAGCTGCACTACTGCCTGGTTTGGTAGCTGCTCCGCTGCTGATCACAAGGCCCTGCAGAGGGTGGTGAAGACAGTGGAGCATCATCGGCTGCCATCTACCTTCAGTGCAACTCATCTACAACACGGAAGATCATCAAGGACCACAGCCACCCAGGCTGTGAACTTCTCACACTGCTGCCAGCACGGACTACCAGTCTCACTAACAGCTTTTACCCCCAGGCCATTAGTCTTCTGAACAAACAACACTGACCCCCTGAACAGTCACCATGTACATTCTGCTCCCACACTCATACAACTACACTTACTACTTACTTACTACACATATATGCATATTATTTCATTTAATATCACTCCTTCACCCTGTCAACTTCTGCTAGCCTTCATTTAAATTTAAATTGTTGTACTATGTTATATGTTATATGTTTTAAGGTTAAATGTTATATGTTATATGTTTGTTTGTTTTATCTTGTTTTGCCCGTCAACTGCGTCGACGTTGCCTGCCAGGTCATAAGAATTCACTACTCTGATGACGCTAGCTATTTGGTGCATGTGACAATAAACTTTGATTTGATTTGATTTGAAACCATAGAAACAATGTGTAGAAACTAACAAGAGGAGGTCAACAGGAACAACACCTCTGGGTCCAGGACTCTAGAGTTTTCTGAAGTTGTTGACATGTTGTTGGAGAGTTTAATGAGATTCATGGGGGGTGAAGCAGTCTGATAAAAAGCCAGAGTGCAGCCCTCCACTGTCTGTGCCTCTGGTGTCTGTGAGTGAATCTCCTACAGGCCACAGGCTCCTGAACTCCTCTCAGGGACACTTGTTACAGGATCTTTATGAACGGCTGTTGTATGATCTGCACCTGTTACTGATTCACTCTGTTTTTCAGAAGCCTGATGGATGATGAAGTCAATGTAACGTATATAACCTTCGATGGACATGTTGAGGTGCAGAAATACAGATATGTGTATTTTGTGGTTATGTTTGCATTATATATTATAATAATCTGTTGGAATTCCACTATTGTGTATCTTATTGTGATTCATAAAAACCTCCATGAGCCGATGTACATCTTCATTGCAGCTTTGTTAATCAACTCTATACTTTACAGCACAACAATCTACCCCAAGCTTTTGATCGACTTCTTATCTGAAGAACAGATCACGACTTTCCTGAGATGTCTCTTTCAAGCTGCTGTGTATTACACTATGACCACGTCAGAGTTTCTATTGTTGTCGGCCATGGCTTATGACAGATATGTGTCCATATGTAAACCTCTGCAATATCCAACCATCATGAGGAAGACAACTGTAAAAGTCTTTCTCTTCACAGCTTGGTTTGTTCCTCTTTGTGAATTTGGAATATCATTTGTATTGTATATTAATGTAAAGATCTGTCACTATAGGTTGAAAGGCCTCTTCTGCAACACGTCCATGTTCAAACTCCAATGTGTGCCCTCAGTGGCTCTGTCCATTTATGGAGTGTTTGTGTTGCTGAATATTTGTCTTCTCCCGATGCTCTTCATAGTTTTTACATACATCAGGATACTCATCGTCACTTACAGAAGGTTTAAAACAACGAGGACTAAAAGCTCTACAGACCTGTTTACCTCACCTGCTGGTTCTTATCAACCTTTCTGGTTTTGTTGCATATGACGTCATTGTAGTTCGACTGGAATCAGATATACCAAAACTAGCCCGTTTGTTATTGACATTACAAATAATGGTGTATCATCCTCTTCTTAATCCATTTATATATGGACTGAAAATGAAAGAAATCTCCAAACACCTCAAACATTTGTTGTTCCAGGTCCAATCCCATTAGAATATCCACACTGTGATCTGATGTCAGGTCTTTTACCTGCAGTGATGATGAGATGTACCAGATTCCTTTAACACCATCGAACAGCATCTTCACAGAGAGTCATATTAGTGTCACTGTATTTGTATTGATTCTGTTCCTAAAGGTCACAAAATGAGGATCAATATTTCAGAAGTTGTAAACTGTGTTGAAAGTCAGTGTTTCAAATACTAACATCTTAAATAAAGTAGAATACGACTGCATTTCAAAGATCTTTATTCCTTCTTTTACTGGTGACCTTTTATTATGAAGCAATGTGTCATTTAAAGTGCTCTGGACAAAGTGTGATCTATGAACATAAAGTGGCCCTGGTGGTAAATGGTGGATATGGCACAAAACTAACTGAGGCCTCCTTTGACCCCTTTGGTTTACATGCAGTGTTGCTTTGGTTTACTTGTGGCCTTTATCTGGCAAACAGTCGCCAACCTCCTAAGCTCCGTCATATGGGCCGACTGAAGAGGTCCAGTGTCACAGGTTTGGTGAGAGAGGAGCAGATAAACTGACGAAGGCTCTAAGTGTGTAAGGACACATGGCCAATAGAGCTGGTGAAGCTGAAGCTCAAACATCACCAGACACAAAAGATTATAACTTAAACTCAAACAGGAAACAACAGATGAAGGACACACAACGTCCAAGAGTCACTTTAAATGTTCCTGAAGAGGACGTTCAGGACAGAGTCGTATCTGACGGCAGCGCTTTAGAGACGATATTGTCCAGTTTGGAAACAGCTATCAGCTTTTCTGTTATTTGCAGAAATCACACCTTTTAAAACCTTCCTTGGGTTATGGAGCAGAGGCTCGATGGCCAGAGAGAGAGCAGCCCTGCCTCACCCCTTTTTAAGGGGGTGAAAAGGAGCACTCAGCCCACCAGTTATTTTCACAAGACACGCAATGTCTTTATAGAAAACCCGGTTCATGGATATAAAGCCTGGGTTGAACCCAAAAGCAGCCAGAGTCTGCCATAAGTACTGGTGTTCAACCCGGTCAAAAGCCTTTTCCTGGTCTATGGAAATAAGACCAGTCTCTATTGCCAATGAACTGGAGAGGTCCAAAACATCTCGAATCAAAGTGACATTGTCACTTATGAGCCTGCCGGGTACACAGTAAGTCTGGTCAGGGTGAATGACGGACGCCATCACCTCCCTCAGTCTGAGGGCCAGAGCTTTGGACAGGATTCTGTAATCCGTGCACAACAGAGAGACCGGCCTCCAGTTCTTTAGCTCTTGAAGGTCTCCCTTCTTCGGCAGCAGGGTGAGGACGGACCTCCTGCAGCTCAGAGGTAGCCTTCCATTCTGTAAACTGTTGATGACTACCTCGAGCAGATCTTATGCTAAGATGTCCCAGAAGGACTTAAAGAAATCAGCAGGAAGGCCGTCTATCCCTGGAGCTTTGCCGCTCTGCAGGCTCATGGTGGCTCTGTGCAGCTCCTCCTTTGTAATGTGTGCGGCTAGCTCTGTTTTGTTGCTCCTGCTCCTGCTCCTGCTATCTGTGAGATGTTCATGAACCGGGACCTGACCAGCGCTCCCTGTCCTGAGACCCCCAGCAGGTTGGCTATAGCCGACTGTTTGGACCTGAGGGAGCCTAAATGCCCTTGATTTCATCTGTAAGCTACTAAATTGCGACGTTGGCCACGTATTCAAACACATACAATTAATTTGACTCTGTTTTTTTGTTGCTCTCAACGTAAAGAAATAGACAATAAACCATAAAGAACAAGGTGAAAAAAACAGCACAAGGTTAAGCAAACATATAACTACTAAGGAAGAAAATAAATATAATTACATATGCAAAAGTATGTTTACATGAACAAAAAACACAACAACATGACAATAATAGGCCAGAGGAAACAAGCTGCTCTGCTGTCTGGTAGCCCTCATCGCTCTTTAGCGCCTCCTAGAGGGGAGGAGATGGAACTGGTTGTGATGGGTCTGCAGTGATGTTTCCTGACTCTGTCCAGGTCCTGGATGGGGTAGACTGCAGACCGGACTGTCTGTTGCTGTCTGTTCCTGTTTGGTGGCCAATCCAAACAAGTCAGTGATGGCTGCGCAGATTCTTTATATCCTTTAATTCCTTATACATAATACAGGGACAAGCTGGAATCCAACTACCTCAGCTCTGACCCCCGACGCTTGTGGGGTGGCCTGCGACACATCAGAGGCTGTAAAAGGAGAAGTAGCAGTGATGATCAGCCTGCTGCCTCCCTACCTGATGACCTCAACACCTTCTACGCACATTTTGAGGCAGCCAACACCCTTCCATCCGTGAGGGCCAAGGACCGAGACGACTGCACTCTGTCCCTGACCGTGGCTGACGTGAGGCGAGAGCTTCAAAGAGTTAACCCTCGGAAGTCATCTGGGCCCGATGGAGTTCCAGGCCACGTCTTCGGGGCGTGCGCTGACCAGCTAGCGGAGGTCTTCACCTCCATATTCAACCTCTCCCTACATCCGTCAACAGTCCCCACCTGCTTCCAGCCGGCCACCATCATCCCCATACGTAAGAAACCATCCATCGCCTGTTTAAACGCCCTGTAGCACTGACCTCCACCATCATGAAGTGCTTCGAGCGGCTGGTGTTAAGATTTTAAATCTAGTTTATCTTTGTGTGTCTGTGAAGATGTTTATGGAACTGTACTCTAAACAAATGGAGGGGGGGGGGCGGCTTGGGCTGAATATGGGGGAAATATGTGGCCCTCTGACTTTTAGTAACCGTTGCTTGTGTGTGCATCACATCTTAGTTCAGTCTCACACCTGTCTTGATAAGAGGTCTGATAAGAGCCGGTGTTTGTTGTGGGAACTATAAATCTGTGGCGTACAATACACTGTGCTTAAACTTGTTCTCATGTTTCACTTTTTTTTAGATTGCGCATGCTTACTGAAGACTCACAAGGCCTCAGCCGATTCAAGGCTTTTTCTAAAAACACAAAACCTTTTTCTCAGAACACAAACTGCACTGTCATGATATGAAGATTTTCCCAGCTAACGGTGGAAGGAGGGGCTAACCTGGGAGCGGCTCCTCGTCATTTCCTGATTCGAACCCAGGATGATAGTTCTATGCCTGCGCACCATCAAACGAGGACTTCCCCTCGTTATTGACCAATCCTGTTCCACCTACTGTTATAAAAGATTACAAACGCCGTCCGTTCAGTGCAACTATTGACTAACCCGTTCTACTGATTTAGCCGAGGCTTTGCATGAGTGCCCATAGCTATGCTGTTAACTTTTATTGTTCCTTAATAAATACTTGTTGAATTAGACCAGACCGGCGCTTCTCATATTTGGTATAAATGAACAAGTGACACTGGTCAAAACCCAAATCTGCTCGACCCTTCTGAACACCCTTGACCCCTTTCAGTTTGCATACCGTCCAAACAGATCTACGGACGATGCCATCGCCCTGACAACGCAAACCACCCTCTCCCACCTGGAAAAGGGTAACACATACGTGAGGATGCTGTTCGTGGACTAAAGATCCACGTTCAACACTATTGTGCCTGAGAAGCTCGTCCCCAAGCTCAGGAGCCTGGGTCTTAAAACCTCCATGTGCAACTGGATCTTGGACCTCCTGACGAGCAGACCCCAGGTGGTGAGAATGGGCAAACACACCTCCTCTTCACTGACCCTGAGTACCGGGGCCCCTCAGGGCTGCGTACTCAGTCCCGTCCTGTACTCCCTGTACACACAGGACTATGTGGCAACACAAAGTTCCAACATCATCCTGCGGACAAAACTACCATCCTGGGTCTCATCTCCAACAACGATGAGACCACCTTTAGAGATGAGGTCAGAGGCTTGGCAACATGGTGCCAAGAGAAGAACCTGTCCCTCAACGTCTGCAAGACCAAGGAGATGATCGTGGACTTCAGGAAGCTGCAGAGGGGGGGTCAGGTTCCCATACACATCGACAGAGCTGTTGTGCAGAGAGTCTCCGACTTCAAGTTCCTTGGTGTTGATCACAGATGACCTGACCTGGTCCAAACAAGCGGACTCTGTGGTCAAAACTGCACAAAAGTGTTTATACTTCCTGAGGAGACTCAAGAAGTTTGGCATGACGGCAAAAACTTTAACAAACTGTTACAGGTGCACCATCGAGAGCATCCTCTCAAGCTGCACTACTGCCTGGTTTGGTAGCTGCTCCGCTGCTGATCACAAGGCCCTGCAGAGGGGGGTGAAGACAGTGGAGCATCATCATCAATTTGATTTGATTTGATTTGAAACCATAGAAACAATGTGTAGAAACTAACAAGAGGAGGTCAACAGGAACAACACCTCTGGGTCCAGGACTCTAGAGTTTTCTGAAGTTGTTGACATGTTGTTGGAGAGTTTAATGAGATTCATGGGGGGTGAAGCAGTCTGATAAAAAGCCAGAGTGCAGCCCTCCACTGTCTGTGCCTCTGGTGTCTGTGAGTGAATCTCCTACAGGCCACAGGCTCCTGAACTCCTCTCAGGGACACTTGTTACAGGATCTTTATGAACGGCTGTTGTATGATCTGCACCTGTTACTGATTCACTCTGTTTTTCAGAAGCCTGATGGATGATGAAGTCAATGTAACGTATATAACTTTCGATGGACATATGGAAGTGCAGAAATACAGATATGTGTATTTTGTGGTCATGGTTTGCATTATATATTATAATAATCTGTTGGAATTCCACTATTGTGTATCTTATTGTGATTCATGAAAACCTCCATGAGCCGATGTACATCTTCATTGCAGCTTTGTTAATCAACTCTATACTTTACAGTACAACAATCTACCCCAAGCTTTTGATCGACTTCTTATCTGAAGAACAGATCACGACTTTCCCACGTTGTCTCTTTCAAGCTGCTGTGTATTACACTATGACCGGTTCAGAGTTTCTATTGTTGTCGGCCATGGCTTATGACAGATATGTGTCCATATGTAAACCTCTGCAATATCCAACCATCATGAGGAAGACAACTGTAATAGTCTTTCTCTTCACAGCTTGGTTTGTTCCTGTTTGTGAACTTGGAATAGCAGTTGTATTGTATATTAATGTAAAGATCTGTCACAACAGTCTGAAAGGCCTCTTCTGCAACACGTCCATTTTCAAACTCCAATGTGTGCCCTCAGTGGCTCTGTCCATTTATGGAGTGTTTGTGTTGCTGAATATTTGTCTTCTCCCGATGCTCTTCATAGTTTTTACATACATCAGGATACTCATCGTCACTTACAGAAGGTTTAAAACAACGAGGACAAAAGCTCTACAGACCTGTTTACCTCACCTGCTGGTTCTTATCAACCTTTCTGGTTTTTTTGCTTATGACATCATTGTAGTTCGACTGGAATCAGATATACCAAAACTAGCCCGTTTGTTATTGACATTACAAATAATGGTGTATCATCCTCTTCTTAATCCATTTATATATGGACTGAAAATGAAAGAAATCTCCAAACACCTCAAACATTTGTTGTTCCAGGTCCAATCCCATTAGAATATCCACACTGTGATCTGATGTCAGGTCTTTTACCTGCAGTGATGATGAGATGTACCAGATTCCTTTAACACCATCGAACAGCATCTTTACAGAGAGTCATATTAGTCTCACTGTATTTGTATTGATTCAGTTCCTAAAGGTCACAAAATGAGGATCAATATTTCAGAAGTTGTAAACTGTGTTGAAAGTCAGTGTTTCAAATACTAACATCTTAAATAAAGTAGAATACGACTGCATTTCAAAGATCTTTATTCCTTCTTTTACTGGTGACCTTTTATTATGAAGCAATGTGTCATTTAAAGTGCTCTGGACAAAGTGTGATCTATGAACATAAAGTGTCCCTGGTGGTAAATGGTGGATATGGCACAAAACCACCTTTGGCCCCTTTGGTCCCTTTGGTGCCCTCTGACTTTTAGTAACCGTTGCTTGTGTGTGCATCACATCTTAGTTCAGTCTCACACCTGTCTTGATAAGAGGTCTGATAAGAGCCGGTGTTTGTTGTGGGAACTTTAAATCTGTGGCGTACAATACACTGTGCTTAAACTTGTTCTCATGTTTAACTTTTTTTTAGATTGCGTATGCTTACTGAAGACTCACAAGGCCTCAGCCGATTCAAGGCTTTTTCTCAAAACACAAAACCTTTTTCTCAAAACACAAACTGCACTGTCATGATATGAAGATTTTCCCAGCTAACGGTGGAAGGAGGGGCTAACCTGGGAGCGGCTCCTCGTCATTTCCTGATTCGAACCCAGGATGATAGTTCTATGCCTGCGCACCATCAAACGAGGACTTCCCCTCGTTATTGACCAATCCTGTTCCACCTACGGTTATAAAAGATTACAAACGCCGTCCGTTCAGTGCAACTATTGACTAACCCGTTCTACTGATTTAGCCGAGGCTTTGCATGAGTGCCCATAGCTATGCTGTTAACTTTTATTGTTCCTTAATAAATACTTGTTGAATTAGACCAGACCGGCGCTTCTCATATTTGGTATAAATGAACAAGTGACACTGGTCAAAACCCAAATCTGCTCGACCCTTCTGAACACCCTTGACCCCTTTCAGTTTGCATACCGCCCAAACAGATCTGCGGACGATGCCATCGCCCTGACAACGCAAACCACCCTCTCCCACCTGGAAAAGGGTAACACATACGTGAGGATGCTGTTCGTGGACTAAAGATCCACGTTCAACACTATTGTGCCTGAGAAGCTCGTCCCCAAGCTCAGGAGCCTGGGTCTTAAAACCTCCATGTGCAACTGGATCTTGGACCTCCTGACGAGCAGACCCCAGGTGGTGAGAATGGGCAAACACACCTCCTCCTCACTGACCCTGAGTACCGGGGCCCCTCAGGGCTGCGTACTCAGTCCCGTCCTGTACTCCCTGTACACACAGGACTATGTGGCAACACAAAGTTCCAACATCATCCTGCGGACAAAACTACCATCCTGGGTCTCATCTCCAACAACGATGAGACCACCTTTAGAGATGAGGTCAGAGGCTTGGCAACATGGTGCCAAGAGAAGAACCTGTCCCTCAACGTCTGCAAGACCAAGGAGATGATCGTGGACTTCAGGAAGCTGCAGAGGGGGGGTCAGGTTCCCATACACATCGACAGAGCTGTTGTGCAGAGAGTCTCCGACTTCAAGTTCCTTGGTGTTGATCACAGATGACCTGACCTGGTCCAAACAAGCGGACTCTGTGGTCAAAACTGCACCAAAGCGTTTATACTTCCTGAGGAGACTCAAGAAGTTTGGCATGACGGCAAAAACTTTAACAAACTGTTACAGGTGCACCATCGAGAGCATCCTCTCAAGCTGCACTACTGCCTGGTTTGGTAGCTGCTCCGCTGCTGATCACAAGGCCCTGCAGAGGGGGGTGAAGACAGTGGAGCATCATCATCAATTTGATTTGATTTGATTTGAAACCATAGAAACAATGTGTAGAAACTAACAAGAGGAGGTCAACAGGAACAACACCTGTGGGTCCAGGACTCTAGAGTTTTCTGAAGTTGTTGACATGTTGTTGGAGAGTTTAATGAGATTCATGGGGGGTGAAGCAGTCTGATAAAAAGCCAGAGTGCAGCCCTCCACTGTCTGTGCCTCTGGTGTCTGTGAGTGAATCTCCTACAGGCCACAGGCTCCTGAACTCCTCTCAGGGACACTTGTTACAGGATCTTTATGAACGGCTGTTGTATGATCTGCACCTGTTACTGATTCACTCTGTTTTTCAGAAGCCTGATGGATGATGAAGTCAATGTAACGTATATAACCTTCGATGGACATGTTGAGGTGCAGAAATACAGATATGTGTATTTTGTGGTTATGTTTGCATTATATATTATAATAATCTGTTGGAATTCCACTATTGTGTATCTTATTGTGATTCATAAAAACCTCCATGAGCCGATGTACATCTTCATTGCAGCTTTGTTAATCAACTCTATACTTTACAGTACAACAATCTACCCCAAGCTTTTGATCGACTTCTTATCTGAAGAACAGATCACGACTTTCCCAGGTTGTCTCTTTCAAGCTGCTGTGTATTACACTATGACCACGTCAGAGTTTCTATTGTTGTCGGCCATGGCTTATGACAGATATGTGTCCATATGTAAACCTCTGCAATATCCAACCATCATGAGGAAGACAACTGTAAAAGTCTTTCTCTTCACAGCTTGGTTTGTTCCTGTTTGTGAATTTGGAATAGCAGTTATATTGTATATTAATATAACGATCTGTCACTATAGGTTGAAAGGCCTCTTCTGCAACACGTCCATTTTCAAACTCCAATGTGTGCCCTCAGTGGCTCTGTCCATTTATGGAGTGTTTCTGTTGCTGAATATTTGTCTTCTCCCGATGCTCTTCATAGTTTTTACATACATCAGGATACTCATCGTCACTTACAGAAGGTTTAAAACAACGAGGACTAAAGCTCTACAGACCTGTTTACCTCACCTGCTGGTTCTTATCAACCTTTCTGGTTTTGTTGCATATGACGTCATTGTAGTTCGACTGGAATCAGATATACCAAAACTAGCCCGTTTGTTATTGACATTACAAATAATGGTGTATCATCCTCTTCTTAATCCATTTATATATGGACTGAAAATGAAAGAAATCTCCAAACACCTCAAACATTTGTTGTTCCAGGTCCAATCCCATTAGAATATCCACACTGTGATCTGATGTCAGGTCTTTTACCTGCAGTGATGATGAGATGTACCAGATTCCTTTAACACCACCGAACAGCATCTTCACAGAGAGTCATATTAGTGTCACTGTATTTGTATTGATTCAGTTCCTAAAGGTCACAAAATGAGGATCAATATTTAGAAGTTGTAAACTGTGTTGAAAGTCAGTGTTTCAAATACTAACATCTTAAATAAAGTAGAATACAACTGCATTTCAAAGATCTTTATTCCTTCTTTTACTGGTGACCTTTTATTATGAAGCAATGTGTCATTTAAAGTGCTCTGGACAAAGTGTGATCTATGAACATAAAGTGTCCCTGGTGGTAAATGGTGGATATGGCACAAAACCACCTGAGGCCTCCTTTGGCCCCTTTGGTGCCCTCTGACTTTTAGTAACCGTTGCTTGTGTGTGCATCACATCTTAGTTCAGTCTCACACCTGTCTTGATAAGAGGTCTGATAAGAGCCGGTGTTTGTTGTGGGAACTATGAATCTGTGGCGTACAATACACTGTGCTTAAACTTGTACTCATGTTTAACTTTTTTTTAGATTGCGTATGCTTACTGAAGACTCACAAGGCCTCAGCCGATTCAAGGCTTTTTCTCAAAACACAAAACCTTTGTCTCAGAACACAAACTGCACTGTCATGATATGAAGATTTTCCCAGCTAACGGTGGAAGGAGGGGCTAACCTGGGAGCGGCTCCTCGTCATTTCCTGATTCGAACCCAGGATGATAGTTCTATGCCTGCGCACCATCAAACGAGGACTTCCCCTCGTTATTGACCAATCCTGTTCCACCTACGGTTATAAAAGATTACAAACGCCGTCCGTTCAGTGCAACTATTGACTAACCCGTTCTACTGATTTAGCCGAGGCTGAGCATGAGTGCCCATAGCTATGCTGTTAACTTTTATTGTTCCTTAATAAATACTTGTTGAATTAGACCAGACCGGCGCTTCTCATATTTGGTATAAATGAACAAGTGACACTGGTCAAAACCCAAATCTGCTCGACCCTTCTGAACACCCTTGACCCCTTTCAGTTTGCATACCGCCCAAACAGATCTACGGACGATGCCATCGCCCTGACAACGCAAACCACCCTCTCCCACCTGGAAAAGGGTAACACATACGTGAGGATGCTGTTCGTGGACTAAAGATCCACGTTCAACACTATTGTGCCTGAGAAGCTCGTCCCCAAGCTCAGGAGCCTGGGTCTTAAAACCTCCATGTGCAACTGGATCTTGGACTTCCTGACGAGCAGACCCCAGGTGGTGAGAATGGGCAAACACACCTCCTCTTCACTGACCCTGAGTACCGGGGCCCCTCAGGGCTGCGTACTCAGTCCCGTCCTGTACTCCCTGTACACACAGGACTATGTGGCAACACAAAGTTCCAACATCATCCTGCGGACAAAACTACCATCCTGGGTCTCATCTCCAACAACGATGAGACCACCTTTAGAGATGAGGTCAGAGGCTTGGCAACATGGTGCCAAGAGAAGAACCTGTCCCTCAACGTCTGCAAGACCAAGGAGATGATCGTGGACTTCAGGAAGCTGCAGAGGGGGGGTCAGGTTCCCATACACATCGACAGAGCTGTTGTGCAGAGAGTCTCCGACTTCAAGTTCCTTGGTGTTGATCACAGATGACCTGACCTGGTCCAAACAAGCGGACTCTGTGGTCAAAACTGCACCAAAGCGTTTATACTTCCTGAGGAGACTCAAGAAGTTTGGCATGACGGCAAAAACTTTAACAAACTGTTACAGGTGCACCATCGAGAGCATCCTCTCAAGCTGCACTACTGCCTGGTTTGGTAGCTGCTCCGCTGCTGATCACAAGGCCCTGCAGAGGGGGGTGAAGACAGTGGAGCATCATCATCAATTTGATTTGATTTGATTTGAAACCATAGAAACAATGTGTAGAAACTAACAAGAGGAGGTCAACAGGAACAACACCTCTGGGTCCAGGACTCTAGAGTTTTCTGAAGTTGTTGACATGTTGTTGGAGAGTTTAATGAGATTCATGGGGGGTGAAGCAGTCTGATAAAAAGCCAGAGTGCAGCCCTCCACTGTCTGTGCCTCTGGTGTCTGTGAGTGAATCTCCTACAGGCCACAGGCTCCTGAACTCCTCTCAGGGACACTTGTTACAGGATCTTTATGAACGGCTGTTGTATGATCTGCACCTGTTACTGATTCACTCTGTTTTTCAGAAGCCTGATGGATGATGAAGTCAATGTAACGTATATAACCTTCGATGGACATGTTGAGGTGCAGAAATACAGATATGTGTATTTTGTGGTCATGTTTGCATTATATATTATAATAATCTGTTGGAATTCCACTATTGTGTATCTTATTGTGGTTCATGAAAACCTCCATGAGCCGATGTACATCTTCATTGCAGCTTTGTTAATCAACTCTATACTTTACAGCACAACAATCTACCCCAAGCTTTTGATCGACTTCTTATCTGAAGAACAGATCACGACTTTCCCACGTTGTCTCTTTCAAGCTGCTGTGTATTACACTATGACCACGTCAGAGTTTCTATTGTTGTCGGCCATGGCTTATGACAGATATGTGTCCATATGTAAACCTCTGCAATATCCAACCATCATGAGGAAGACAACTGTAAAAGTCTTTCTCTTCACAGCTTGGTTTGTTCCTGTTTGTGAACTTGGAATAGCAGTTGTATTGTATATTAATATAACGATCTGTCACTATAGGTTGAAAGGCCTCTTCTGCAACACGTCCATGTTCAAACTCCAATGTGTGCCCTCAGTGGCTCTGTCCATTTATGGAGTGTTTGTGTTGCTGAATATTTGTCTTCTCCCGATGCTCTTCATAGTTTTTACATACATCAGGATACTCATCGTCACTTACAGAAGGTTTAAAACAACGAGGACAAAAGCTCTACAGACCTGTTTACCTCACCTGCTGGTTCTTATCAACCTTTCTGGTTTTGTTGCATATGACGTCATTGTAGTTCGAGTGGAATCAGATATACCAAAACTAGCCCGTTTGTTATTGACATTACAAATAATGGTGTATCATCCTCTTCTTAATCCATTTATATATGGACTGAAAATGAAAGAAATCTCCAAACACCTCAAACATTTGTTGTTCCAGGTCCAATCCCATTAGAATATCCACACTGTGATCTGATGTCAGGTCTTTTACCTGCAGTGATGATGAGATGTACCAGATTCCTTTAACACCATCGAACAGCATCTTCACAGAGAGTCATATTAGTGTCACTGTATTTGTATTGATTCAGTTCCTAAAGGTCACAAAATGAGGATCAATATTTAGAAGTTGTAAACTGTGTTGAAAGTCAGTGTTTCAAATACTAACATCTTAAATAAAGTAGAATACGACTGCATTTCAAAGATCTTTATTCCTTCTTTTACTGGTGACCTTTTATTATGAAGCAATGTGTCATTTAAAGTGCTCTGGACAAAGTGTGATCTATGAAAACCCTTTCATAAGCGGTATGAACGTGAAATGGTGGCAAAGTGTGTGAGTGTGTATGTGTGTGTTTGTGTGTGTGTGTGTGTGTGTGTGTGTGTGTGAATGTGTGTGTGTGTGTGTGCATGTGATTATGTCATAGGCTGCCATTAGGGACACATTCCAGATCAAAGAGTAGTGAACAAAGCTGAATTTACTCTACTTTACTGATTCATCAGTAGGTTGGTCAGGGTAACATCCCTCATAGTGACCCATGACGTGTGTGTGTTCATGAAGTAACTATGAAACAAGCAGTTTCCAATGAACGAGATGCTGTGATGATGTGTAGTAAGACGTGCTCAGAAGTCGTCCGTGAGAGTCGGGGGAGCTGATTACAGCCGCTCTGTAAACACCTCATTATCAGCCAGTGGTCACAGCCTCATGGGACGTTACACACACACTGTGTCGTCCAGAGGGAAGGTCTTAATAATCCAACATGATGTTTTTTACTGACACTGTAGAAGTCACTTCACATCAAATGCTTGTTTATAAAGTTAGGTGAAGATATTCTAACAGTAGATGTGCTCGAGGTGGTCATGGTCGAAGCACCAATCAATCAAATTTTATAAGTATAGTCTCATATTCTCAGATCCCAGTTTGTCTCATCATCTTTAACCAGGTGAGACGTCCTTTACCCTCAACATGAGTCAAACTACTGAAACCTTTAACAGGTGAAGAAGGTAGAAACCCCAGAGACACATGTGAGGACCCGTCTCCCAGGACGGACACTAGTCCAACAGATGTCCCGTTAACAGAGGACATCAGAGAGATCAGAGGATTCACAGTTTTGATTTGAATAAACCCTTTGAAGCAGAACTGATGGATTATTGTCAGTAATGGCAACAGAAACACACCTTCACAGATTCAGGACAATGTAAAAAACACGTTCAAAGTACTTGAATTGAACGCAGCTGAATACTTGTGCACAAGTTTTACATACTAACTGAACAATTTAAGATTATACAAAAATATATGACAATCTTTTAAACTACAAGGATTGTATCATTGTTAGGAATCCATATTTGAAGTTGTTTAATCAGTGCACTGGTTTAACGTAACAAAGACGTCGGACTCAAACCCACGGAGCAGGTGGAGGAGAAGTTGTATTAAATAACTGTAAACTGGTTATAATGGAATCGCTTCGAGCAGTAGAGGAAATCTGGTTAAATGTCCTGGACTGAGCTCCTGTCTCCCTCCGTGTTTCTACATGGAGTTGAACCGGAGTCAGTGAAGATCAGAGGTGCAGATTCCTCTGTGCTGTTCTTTTGTGTCTGGTTGTCCCAGGATCAGCTCAGTAGGACTTCAGATGATCTTGTATTGAGTTGTGTGCTTCTGTCTCTGCAGCTTGATTGTTGTCAATCAGTTGGTTGAATTGTGCTTTTTCATCTTACTTTCCCAAAATGTCCCCACTGCATAACGTCTTTACCTCAAACGGTCCTCACTAAGATAGAAGTAAACAAACACACACACTCACCCAACCCCCCTCCGGAGAACCCACACATTCTTTGGTGCACACTTCATTGTAGCAGTGATTCAGCTCATGGCCAAATAAGATGAAAAGCCCACAGCCTGCTCTCAGTGCACGTGAGGGATGAAGGATTCATAGTGTTCAGAGCTGGATGCAGATGTATTGGACAACAGAGCGTAACAGTGAACTTCTGCACAGCTCCAGTTCAACAACAACGTTTCTTATCATTTACTCCGTTACATTTCAGGAAATCCTCATAAAGATTTTAAAACCTAGAACAAGGTGGACCAGCTACAAGATGAATCCTAAACCATTCAATTAGAATTATCTTTAAGAGTGAAGGAACTACACATCCCATAATCTACTGGGGAGGATCAAATGATTTCCTGCTTCTCCTTGAATTGAACCTCGTTTCTTTTCCCCATCCATTCGTAGCCCGACTTGATTTTCAAGGTTATGAAAAACATTTCCATCGTGTTGATCCTCTTCTAGACATCGTGAATAAAAACAGCTTTTCATAAAAAACATAAATACAGTAGCTGTTTACAGACTGGTGGTTTATACAGGAGAATAAAACGTTGTCTCACGGTGTTGTAACTTGTGGTGAGTCTGACTCTGCTGGTTCAAATATTACAGTTATTGCTGAATACCTTGGAAAATGTGTTTTACCTCCGGAACCACAACGTTGAGATCTGTTAGGATTGAACTGAGATGTGTTGGAGCAGGCCTGGGTTAGGGTTAGGGTTAGGGTTAACATGTTTGAAGCCTTCAAAGCAAACGAACCTCTGGAAACTGCTTCAGGCATTTTATGATTTATTAACTGTCTGAGACGTTATGATTGACAGCTTAGACTAGAAAAACAACGTTTATTTATACACAAGCTTCATATACAGATAATAAAAAAAGAATAAGAGGACATTACTATTAAACTATAAAACACAAACACACGCACTTACACACACATACACATGAACACGCAGGACGTAATGAACTTCCCGTGTCAACATGAGTCGTGAAGTCAAACATTGAAAGACAAGGAAACACAGGAAGATGACTCTACCTTCACAATAAAAGCATGAGATCTACAACATAATTATTCAATTTCGTATTTATATACAGTCACTGATCCTCTTTATATACAGTCACTGATCCTCTTTATATACAGTCACTGATCCTCTTTATATACAGTCACTGATCATCGTTATATACAGTCACTGATCATCGTTATATACAGTCACTGATCCTCTTTATATACAGTCACTGATCATCGTTATATACAGTCACTGATCCTCTTTATATACAGTCACTGATCATCGTTATATACAGTCACTGATCCTCTTTATATACAGTCACTGATCATATTGAAACTACGCTTCCGTCAGAGCAGACTTTTATTCTGAAAGGTCTGAACCGGATGTGTGTCAGTATGTGTCTCTCTGTGTCTCCTGTGTCCTCGCCTCTTGTCTCCTCTTGTCTCCTCCTGTCTCCTCCTGTCTCCTCCTCCCCTCAGCTCCGTGTCTCCGGGTCTCAGCGGCTCCTCAGACTTCAGCAGCCGGATCGAGCCCCGCTCTCTGCGGCCTCAGTGTTCGCGGTGACTCGGGTATCGAACACTTTACATGACGACGTGTTGGAGGAGAGTTTCTAACAGGACGACATTTTAAACTAGTTCGAAGTGGGGACGCTAGCTAGCTATCCAAACAGCTAACTAACTAGACAACCAACTAGACAACCAACTAGACAACTAACTAGACAACCAACTAGACAACTAGCCAGTGACCGGAGCTGTGGTCATGGCGGGCGGACTCTCAGCTTTCGCTCTGCTCGTCCTCGTCTGGGTTCGATTCCCCAGCTCCGCCTCGTTCAACCTGGACGTGGACAGACCCTCCGTGTTCTCCGGCCCAGAGAGAAGCTACTTCGGCTTCTCAGTGGACTTCTTCAAGCCCCAGAGCAGCGTGAGGTAAGACTGGAGAGGAAGAGGAGGGGGAGGGGGTGAGGAAGAGGGTGAGGAGGAGGAGGGGGAGGAGGGTGATGAGGAGGAAGAGGAGGGTGAGGAGGAGGAAGAGGAGGATGATGAGGAGGGTGAGGAGGAGGAAGAGGAGGATGATGAGGATGAGGGGGAGGAAGAGGAGGGTGATGAGGATGATGAGGAGGGGTAGGAGGGTGATGAGGAAGGGGGTGAGGAGGAGGGTGATGAGGATGAGGAGGGTGATGAGGAAGGGGTTGAGGAAGAGGACGGTGATGAGGGTGAGGAAGAGGAGGGTGGTGAGGGTGAGGAGGAGGAGATGAAAGGGGTGAGGAGGGTAATGAGTAGGGAGAGGTTGAGGAGGAGGAGGGTGAAGAGGGTGAGGAAGAGCAGGTCGGTGAGGAGGAAGAAGAGAATGAGGAAGGGGTGAGGAGGAGGAGGGTGATGAGGATGAAGAGGAGGGTGATGAGGAAGAGGAGGGTGAAGAGGGTGAGGAAGAGGAGGGTGATGAGGATGAAGAGGAGGGTGATGAGGAAGAGGAGGTTGAGGAGGTTGAGGAGGGTGAGGAGGAGGAGGTTGATCAGGAAGATGATGGTGATGATGGACATGTATAGCTTATGTCTTATTGCTAAGGGTATGATGAAGATGATTATGAGGAGGAGGTTGATGATGAAGATGACAGGATGATGGACATGTTCAGTTTTTGTCTTTGACTGTGATGGTGAAGACGCTGATGAGGAAGAGGAGGGTGAGGAGCAATACTTGTTGAGGTTCCAGCAGCAGCGTGAGGAAGAGGCTGGTGGAGGGAGCTGGTTCCTCTGTGTGAAGACTGATCTGTCTCTGTCCTGTTCCTGCTGCTGGAGTCCAGATAAAGTTATTGTGTCCCTGATGATGATGATGATGATGATGATGATGATGATGATGATGATGATGATGACCCTGTGAGTCTGACCCCAGATCTTTCCACTGGATGAGGTTGACAGATGATCACATGTTGTATGTGACGGGTTGAAAGATCTGAGTCTTTATTCCTTTGTCTTTATGAGAAGATATGAATGAAGCTTCCTTTGGGAGCGTCTTGTCCTCGTCCCAGCTTCAGACGTCTGTCCCTCTTATTTCTTTACCAGCGAGGCTCAGTGTCCTCTACGCAGCCCGTGCTAATGCTAATGCTAACGATGGTTATTCCCTCATGAAGGTTAGCACAGGAGAAACACATTCACGTCCTATATCATCTCTTTCTCTAACGATGACCCAGGTCTCTTTTCTGTGCCATCTTGTCCTCTGAAGGTTGATCACATGACTTCCTGTCCCCTCAGGTCGGACGTTCTGATTGGAGCGCCTCGGGCCAACACGACGGCCTCCAGCAGCGTGGTGGAGCGAGGGGCGGTGTACAGCTGCCCCTGGGGGGGGGGCGGCGCCGCCTGCGAGGAGCTGCTGTTCGACAGCTCAGGTAGGAAACATCAGACCTGAGGCCAAAGCAACCGAACCCAGAGCTCATCACCCAGAACTCTCTGAAGCAGATTGAGACATGAGATTAGAAAACATCTGAGAGATCTGAACATTTGGAATCATTGTCTATTTACTAAACTTCATTTACGTTTATTAAAAGAAACAAAAAAGCTGCAAACCAAATCCTTTTCTTTACGTAGCTGTTCACATGATCTTGTAGTCAGAGACCATGTCCCATGCTACAGAGCGCCGGTCGCCTGTTGAATCAAAGTTTATTAATACTGAACGTATCACAGGTCTAAATCTGACCTAGTTCAACACTTTACTATGAAGCCGATATGTTGAAGGTTCTTGAGATATAAACGTTCCACAGACCGATTTCTGGAAGTTGTAGATAGAAAACTACTAAATAGATAGTTAACTGCTAAAGGGTGAGTTATGAAAGCTGGGGGTTAGTCTGTAATCAGAAACTAGGCTTCAATGTTTCATCAGATTAGAAGTGTTGAAATGAAACCACTGTCCACGCCCAGTGAGACACTGATAAACCAGCAGTGACTGGCTTTGTTTACTGAACCAGTGAGTGTTAACCAGCACAGCTCCCACAACGTCCATGCTTCTGTTCACTCAAGTCTTTTAGTGATGCTGCTGCACTGGGCGGCAAACACTTTTTTATTATATATCATATATTTATATTATATGATTGTATTCATGGCAGAGCTTTTACTGTTACAAGAAAAGGTCCAGAGCTGGTCTGAGAGCAGTTGTGGTTGTTCACCAGGAAGCTGCTGTTTGTTATTTACTGACTCCACACATCTGAACTTATCTGTGTGTAACATGTGTAAGAGGGTTTTGTTTTGTGGGAATCAACATGTGCTGGTTCCCAGTTATCCAGCATATCCTCCTGTGTGACCACAGGTTTAACTGGAAACAGTTACTCAGACTCCTGCTTCTTGTCAAACAGGAAACAGAAGCAAACTGTGAAGATATCAGGAAACATACAGAAATAAAAAGTGAAACAGACGTCACATGTTTGATTCCTCATATTCATGTCTGTCCAGGAGATGGACGAACTGTTGTGTCCTAACGTGTGTGTGTGTGTGTGCGTGTGTGTGTGTGTGTGTGTTGGTTTGCATTAATCTGTGTAAACACATGTGTTCAGTCGTGTTCTTGCTTGTGTTCTATATGTGGAAATGAACAGTAAGGAAGGCGACTCATTGATGAGAGTGGACTCGTTTTAAATGTCCTTGTAAGGACTTTAAACTGAAAACACTCCGAGGTTCTTCCTGTTCAGACTTGAGTTTATGTTCACGTCATGTTTGTGAGAGTCTCCAAGAAAGTAAGTATTTCCCTGTCCCCAGCAGCGACCTGTAAGAACCGATAGACGCTCTGTGCAGTAGAAATGTTCCTCCGGTGTTGAAGTTGGTATTTTTACTTCAGCTAAAAGTTTCCGTAGGTCAAAGAAACCACAATAAATAAGGGAAGCACTGAAATTATGTTATAAATGAAGAAATACTTAAATCTGACTGTTTTCAGTAGACACATAAAACATATAGATACTCAAGATTCCAAATGTAGAAACTTGAACTTACATTCCTTAGTTTCCATAAGTTATTAGAAATACGTAAGTACATTTGTTTTGTTTTGGAGATTTCTCTGCTCCTTCCTGCAGCTCTCAGCTTTATCTACATGTTTTTCACAGCATGTTATGAAAAGTAATGACTTCATAACGAGCTGCAACATGAGGTAGAAGTCTGAGTCCTCGACTTTCTGCTGCAAAAAGAATGAAGGTTTTCTTTATTAGTTTTAATTTTAGATTGATTTAAACAGGAGCATGAAAACAAAGATCTCCTGCAGCCGCCTGTGGGACGTCCATTACACCATAAACAGCAGGATTACTATCAGTCTGAGTAAAGAAGGAATAATAGTTCATCTTTACACACACAGAACACAGAACACATTCCTGAATGTGTCCAGACATGAGATGAGAGGCTGAGCCTCGTTATCCTGCAGCAGAGCAACTGACTCGGTCTGTGACTGGAAGAGAAGGAACGTTCTCTCGTTAGTTTCTCCTCGAAAGTTCTCGTGTACTTTGAATCAGTTCAGAAACATTCTCAGTCAGAGAGGATCCCGTCTCAGAACACTGGACGTGTTCCTCACATGTTCTTCACATGTTCCTCACATGTTCTGCAGGTTCTCTATGTGAGAAGAAATGTCTGAGTCAGTGTCTCTGGACATTTTCTAGAACTTCTCCTGCAGCCTCCTAGTACAAATTTTGAAAATGTCAGAGGGAAACCATGTGAGAAACCAGCAGGAAAATGTGTGTGTGTGTCTGTGCACATGTTTCTGTCTAAGTGTGTGTGTTTAAGGGTGTGTGTGTGTGTGTGTGTGTGTGTGTGTGTGTGTGTGTGTGTGTGTGTGTGTGTGTGTGTGTGTGTGTGTTTAAGGGTGTGCTGTTATGTTTCAGCATTCAGCCTGTAGTTTGATTCCATAACTGGCTGCCCGTGCAAGTCTTTGAGCAAGGCACTGAGACTCTGCAGACGTGTGTGTGTGTGTGTGTGTGTGTGTGTGTGTGTGTGTGTGTGTGTGTGTGTGTGTGTGTGTGTGTGTGTGTGTGTGTGTGTGTGTGTGTGTGTGTGTGTGTGTGTGTGTGTGTGTGTGTGTGTGTGTGTGTGTGTGTGTGTGTGTGTGTGTGTGTGTGTGTGTGTGTGTGTGTGGTGTGTGTGTGTGTGTGTGTGTGTGTGTGTGTGTGTGTGTGTGTGTGTGTGTGTGTGTGTGTGTGTGTGTGTGTGTGTGTGTGTGTGTGTGTGTGGTTTCCACCACAATAGAGACCTTTGTTATTGATTTGACCTGCGTGATCGCTGGCTAAAGCTTTACAGGACCTAAAAACAGAATAAACTGGAATGTTGCTGTGTGTGTGTGTGTGCGTGTGTGACTGTGACTCAGTGTGTTGTTTTCCTGTGGTTTTTCGTACAGAAGGTGACTCGTCTGCTGTTTTTAAACTTGAAGTTTTCTTTTTATATTGCAGCAGGAAGTGAGTCGAACACAGATTAAAGTTGTTTTAACAATCAGCAGTTGAATCAGTAATGAAAACAGTTGTTAGTAGATAATAACAGTTCATAATCGTAATCGAGGTAAAACCTTGACGGGTCATGTTCACGTGATCTACGATGATTTGTGGTGGTGGTAAAGATCTCCATGGTAACAGCGAGCTCCACCAATCAGAGACATCTCTACTACACCACAGAATTGTGGGTAGTGAAGTACAAAACCAAATTAAACCATCATTCAGACTTGTGGCCTCTACAGGAGAACATCATATGGTTTCACAGCCTCGTAGCTTGAGTGAGTGGAGCTCAGATAGTTGATGTATTTCCAGAACCAGGCTGAGAAGCTCTGTGCTCCTCATGTGTGGCTGACTCAACGAGAGAAGCTGGACTCCCCCCCCCCGATGGGAAACTCCCGAACGCTTCCTCAGTGTGTGTTCATCAACACACACATGTGACTCTTATTCTATTCACTTTTATCTTTCAATGTCTTATACTGCATTGTCATGTATTAAGTTTCTCATAAACTTCAGGTTTTCTTCCATTGAGTTTTATTCTTTATATCTCTACTCAAACTTCTTAACTCTTCAGTTGCTCGTTCGTTGGCTGAGATTGAAAAACCTCCTGTTGTTTTTAAACGTGACTCCGGTCGGGTGCCTGTGTTTCTGTGACACTTGCTAAGTCGCTCATGAGTCAGGAGGACAACATCTTGTCCCACCCTGACGTCTCTGATGTTGCTGCAGGTCCAAGGGGATCTGACCAATGACCTTCTCTGAGGTCTCAGATAGTAACAAGGCTCTCGCTCTTTGCAGATGACAGGACCAACAAAGATGGGGCTCCGATGGAGTTTAAGTCCAAGCAGTGGTTCGGTGCCTCGGTCCGATCCGATGGAGAGCACATCCTGGTAAGAAACCTCAATTCTCTGAAGGCTCACAGATAACGAATCAGAACCTTACCACAGAAATCATGGGGGGGCAGTGTTGCCAATAGTTAAGGTCCAAAGACACAAGGAGGACATTTCAACAGGGTCAGAACTTTCTGAGGAGGAGACTTGAATTTTTTCATATTCATATTTGTGAGGCTTTCATCTAGGACCCTGTTCTCACACTTGTGCTTTGACCTCCTGCAGCTTCAGCTCTTCTCCTCACGCTGCTTCTGTGTGCAGATGAATCATGTTGTGTACCGGATGTGTGTGTGTTCTCCAGGCCTGTGCTCCTCTGTACCAGTGGTCGACCTTCGGAGTCTCTGAGCGGGAGCCGGTGGGAACCTGTTACCTGAAGAAAGGACCAACAGTGGTGGAGTACTCGCCCTGCAGATCAGGTTCGTCCCTCTCCTCCGCTCGTCCTCTTCCTCTGTCCTCTCTTCATGTGAACACATGTCGGAGGTGGTGCAGTGTTTGACTGCTCCCTGTGGTTGAAACTCTGTCTCACCTCTAAGTCGTGATCAGGGACCTGTAGCCACACCTAACAGTCCAACCACCGGAGGTCAGCAAAAACAAGAATCTATATCCCTGTACCACAGAGGCAGTTCAGAGCTGGTGCTGAAGGTCGATGGTTAGAGAGCGACACCAACGCTTAGCTGGTCTAGAACCAAGAACCACTTAGGTCCCCTCATCTGATTGACGTGAACATAAATCAATCATTGAAAGATTTGATGTGTTTGTTAGATGTTGACAAGTCATCACTGAATATCTGTAATAATGGTTTCTCATCGATCTGATTCTCTTTGTTATTTATGATCCAATGTGTAAAATCTGTGTCCAGGTGCCAACTCACCAGAGGGGCAGGGCTTCTGCCAGGCCGGCTTCAGCGTGGACTTCCTGAAGGTCGGTATCCAGGACCAGCTCCCCACCTCCTCCACCAAGGAGCTTTTAGTTTGTGTGTTTGTGTGTTAGTTTGCAGAAAGTGTTCTCACATCAGCTGACTTTTTACTGAGTGGCCGAGAGTGACATACTGACAAACTGCCCCTGTGGACATGTTCTGGATCTTCTCCTGCAGCCTCTTAGTAGAATGTGTGTAACATGTCAGAGTCCATGTGAGGAACCAGCAGGACAATGTGTGGAAGCTTCCCAGTGAGCGAGTGGACGTGTTGATGAGGTTTCTAACACGTGACGTGAAACCTGAAGAACACAAACATCTCAGGATGAAGAAGAGGAGCCGAACACGTAGAAGACGAAGACGTCAACTTAAAAAATGTCCTTCTGTCTTTTTATGATTTCAGAAGAACAAAAGAGTGGTGGTGGGAGGACCTGGCAGCTTCTACTGGCAGGGTGAGTTCTACTGTCCACTGGACCGTGTGTGTGTGTGTGTGTGTGTGTGTGTGTGTGTGTGTGTGTGTGTGTGTGTGTGTGTGTAGACAAATACATGAGCTAAATGAAGACTGAGCTCACAGTCTGCATCACTCCACCTTAATGGTTTAATGAGCAGGTGAGGCTTGTGTGTCAGCAGTGTGTCGTAACCCATGTTTGTCTACTCGTCTGACATTAGAGGGTGTGACACAGTTTAGTGAGTCGGCCTCATACGTTATCTCTCCCTCTCTGCCTGGGGTGTGTGAGCTAATTATTGTTTCCTGTCGGGTCAACACTTACAATTACACAACCAACCACACACACACACACACACACACACACACACACACACACACACACACACACACAGCTCTGTTCCTGATTAGACCGCTGTTAACTCTGTGGCTCCTTTAATTACAAGTTGTGTGTTTTTCTGAAGTTCATTGTCTTGTAAACAAACTTGTACAAAATCATTTCTCAGTCTGTTTGCGTCTCTTCTCTAAGTTCTCCTCTTCTCAGCTCTGCTTTACTTGTTTTGTTGTTCTCTTGTGCTCATTCCTCTCTTCTCCTCCTCTCTTCTCCCCATCATCTCCTCCAGTCTGTCCTGGTTCTGTTTCTGTTCTTCTCTCCTCATTTCACTCTTTGTTTTAGTTTTTTTGTTTCCTCCCTAATAACCACTGAATAGATTTCCAGAGGAATTGGTGGAAAGATGTTTTAATGGGTGAGAGAGCAGGTTCATACATGTTGGTTTGGATCTGAATCAGGAAGCAGACGCAGGATGTTTTTGCATTTTCACTGATTTCTCAGAGAATAACTCCTGAATCTTCATGAAATAAATCAGACATGTTTAGGGGACTGATATCAAGTGAATAGTGAAGGTATGAACTCTACTGAGAGACATTCAGCTTGTGTTCTCTTCCTCTTCTCTTTTGTTCTTCTGCTCTCCTCTGTTCTCACCTTTTTATTTTCTTCCTCTTCTCTAACGTTCTGCTCCTCCCCTTTTCAGGTCAGCTGATCTCGGATGACGTCTCAGAGATTTTCACCCGGTTTGACAAACAGTACATCACCCCGTATGGAAACACCCTCACCACCAAGTCGGCCGGGGCTCAGTACGACGACAGTTACCTTGGTAACCATGCATTAACATCTTTGGTTATCTACGTTGACCATTCTAATCCGTAAGAGGTTTTTAATATTTCCTGTAACGTCTGTGTTGTGTGACGCTTTCCCACCAGGTTACTCTGTGACCGTGGGAGACTTCAATGAGGATGGACAGGAAGGTGAGGCTGGAGATGAGTCGGACTTGTTTCAGTTTTAATTCAACATTATGTAACTGCCACTGAGCAACAGCGCCCCCTGCAGTGTCCACGTGGAGAAGTGGTTTTCGAGTGTAGAAAAAAAATAAGTGAATCAAAGTGTTGCGTTTCTTCCCACTGGATATTACCCATGATCCTCTGCTTCCTGACCCTGAAGAGCTGCTGCTGTAACAAACTCTGTTCAGAATTCTTCATGTTTCACAGGTTCCTGCTGAATATTGGAGATAAACTCTGGTTGTTAATAACTTCAGAGTGTTTTTAGCTGATCTCAGTTCAGCTTCACTCTTCAGCTGCAGCTGGTTGTGTCTGTGACTCTCAGTCAGTTGTTCTCTCAGGAGATGGAACCCACTCAGCAGAGAGAACAGACGCTCAGGGAGAGAAGGAGGAAACTTTCTCTTGTTCACACTCACACGTCAGACTCACTTCATCAAGCTGCTGCTTTCAGGAGGAAACGTTGCTCAGTGTTGATTTCACTAACGTCAGTAGATGATCGCAGCTCTGAAGAAGAATCCCTCTGTGAATCCACCTCTGCATTTGTTGTGTGTTTTAAATCAATGAACTGAATGTAATAATCAAACCAAACCCTGACTGTCTGTCCTCACTTCTGTAGACTATGTGACCGGAGTACCTCGGGGAGACAAGGCACTGGGTTATGTAAGTGTTCAACACACACACACCTCTCTGCCTATTTCTGACCCTAAAACCAAGTCTTGACCCTCAGACAGTCCAATGAAAGGGGTCGGAAAGTCCTCACAAGGTCAAATATCCCCACAATGATGGTGCTGGACTAAAACTGACCCTCATAACGATAGAAAGACATGCTCACACACGAATGGCGTCTGACACAAATATGATGTGTGGCCCATCTGCTGCTTTCAGATGAGTGAAATGTTCTGGAGGTTCTAATGTGAGAGCACGGACGTCAGAGTCCGTTGCTTCGGACATTTCTTTGGAGCTTTTCCTGCGGCCTCCTATTAAAACACATTTCACATGAAACACGAACTGTGGTAATATTTCACTAGTATGGTGAACGAGCTGCAATGTGATTGGTCAGATGCTGACAGGAGAACAGCTGGACTGAAACAGGTTTATGTTTCAGGTGAACATCTTCAACGGCGGCAACATGGAGTCCATGGTGAACTTCACAGGGACGCAGGTGAGCTGCAGGACGTCAGCGCCTTCTGATCCTGTCTCCCCACATATAATAATCTTTATAGATATGATGTGAGGTTTTGATGCAACATAGAAATAACTGAGCTCCTCCTCTCCTCTGTCTTGTAGATGGCTGCTTACTTTGGACATTCAGTCGCTGCAACTGATGTTAATAATGACGGGTAAGTCTTTGTCTGTACTTTGACTGAGTAAAAGTACTTCATGTAATTAGAGTATCACAGTGAAAGTACACTGAAAGTACATCGTGACACGCTGTGTTCACGACACACGTGTGCGAGCTGCAGCAGAGTCAGTCTGAAGGAAGTGACGCTGATCTTCCCTCATGTCTGTGGCTCAGTCTGGTCGATCTGTTGGTCGGAGCTCCTCTCTTCATGGACAGAGGGCCAGATGGAAAACTCAGGGAGGTGGGACAGGTGAGAAACACACATGTGTCTTTTTGGGGGGTGGAGACCAAACACTGAGCTCAAAGAAAAACTCGTTTTTATGTGTTCTAATTTTGTTGGGGTTTTAACCTGCTGGGGACGTAAACTGAGGATGTGTGTGTTTTTGCGTGTGTGTGTTTCTGTGTGTGTGTGTTTGTGTGTGTCCTCCAGGTGTCTGTTTACATGGGACGAGGTGGATTTACCTTCCACCCACCTCAGATGCTGACGGGGTCACAAAGCTACGCCAGATACGGCTCTGCCATCGTAGCACTGGGAGACCTGAACATGGATGGATACAAAGGTAATAGATGCCCCCCCAATACACACACACACACACACACACACACACACACACACAAACACAAACACACACACACACCCGACCCTGAGCCCGGTGTCCCCTGACACTCACGTCTCTTTCCAGATGTGGCCATCTCTGCTCCGTATGGAGGCCCCGACCACAATGGCTTGGTCTACATCCACAATGGCCGCCTCCGAGGGCCCGACCCGTCACCTTCCCAGGTACGTCCAGCATCTGAACCACGAGCCTCACATGAGTTGCTCAAGCGACCGAACTGTGAAACTGAAGATATTCATGAATCCATGAAGCCTTCAGACTGTTTATCCTTTGTTTTCTCCTGTGGCGCCACCATCGGGTCACATGTGACTTTGTCCAACACGTTTGTTAATGACTGTGGGTTAGGGTTAGGGTGGTTTGACTGAGGTTCCAGTGGACACTGAGACATATGGGTTCACTTTGTCTTCAAGAACCAGAACCGAGCCTCTGATGTGTCTGCTCTCTCAGGTCCTGCAGGGGAAGTGGGCGTCCAGCTACATGCCTGCTAGCTTTGGATACTCCATGACTGGAAACACTGACATAGACGGGAATGGATATCCAGGTATGCACAGATACACACAGACACAAACACACACACACACACACACACACACACACACACTGAGAGGCACAGCAGGAATGAAATGAACATCTGTGTCTTTTTCTTTCAGATTTAATAGTGGGAGTGTTTGGAGCAGACAAAGCTGTTTTATACAGGTAATCAGAACTCACTGTGTGTGTATGTGTGTGTGCCTGTGTGTGTGTGTTTGTGCGCACCCTGCTGTGTTTGTGATGCTGCTCATGTATTCGCAGCAGTTTAATGAGCGAGGCCACCTCTGATTTCAAAGAGCTGCTGCTGTCGTTCATTTTTATAGAAGCTGTGGATGAATTTAATTGATTTAAGCTGCTGACGTTTTCATCCTGTTGATTACACACGATGAAAAGAACTGTGTGTGTTTTCATTGGTTCATCAGAGCCCGTCCTGTGATCAGTGTGAACGCCACGTTGGACATTACTCCTCAGATCATCAACCCAGAGGAGAAGACCTGCACACTTCCTGGAAGCAGCACGCTTGTGTCCTGGTGAGTCCTCACCTGACATGGACTCACACGATGTCACGTGTTTCACTGTAGACCTGATAGAAACGAGCAGTGTGTGTGTGTGTGGTTGTGACTGTGTGTGTTTTGCAGTTTTAAGGTGAAGTACTGTTTGAAGGCCAGCGGCCTCGGAGCTCCAGATACCCTCAGTGAGTAAAACAGAAGATGCCTCAGTTACCTGCTCATTATCCTCATCTTCTCCCTTCATCCCTTTTTCTGTTCTAATCCTCGCTTCCAGAGTTTCAGGTAGACCTCATAGTGGATCGTCTGAAGCAGAAGGAGGCCACGAAGCGCGTGCTCTTTCTGCACAGTCAGACCTTTCAGTACTCCAAGAACATGACGGTGTCAAACGGGAAAGTTCAGGCCTGCGAGGAGCAGTTCGTCTTCCTCAGGGTAAAGAACAACGCCAAGGACACAAGCTCAGGACGAAGACTAATGATTTAGAGATATGAACAAAATTAATGATAAATAGTGTTTAAATATCCAGAAACATACATGTCCATGTTATCTTCAGTCACACATCTGTTGTCTGGAGATCAACATGAACCAGCCGCTGCTCAATGCAGCTTCTTATCTCATAAAGTGTTTTTATCTTAACGTCTTTGTCTCTCAGGACGATCGTGAGTTTCGGGATAAGATCACTCCCATCTCTGTAACGATGGAGTACAACCTGGACTACCAGCAGGCGGCGGACACCTCCGGACTGCAGCCCATCCTCGATGTTTCAGCCCCTTCCAACGTCACCAAGCAGGTAACACCAGCGTGTGGGGGTGTGGTCGTCTGGGTGTTCAGCATCAATCCACCGATCTCCTCCGCTGCTGTCTTGTTCTTTTCTCTCTGCTCTGATCCTTCCTCTCTTCCTCCCAGGCTCACATCCTCCTGGACTGTGGAGACGACAACATCTGTAAACCAGACCTGAAGTTGACAGTGACGAGGTGAGGCGCTCTGTTCATTCCTTCAGTCCGCAGCGTTTTGTCTCACTGATTTCTATTGTCGTCATTTTGTTGTTTAACGTGTTGTCGTTGCAGCGACCGTGAGCAGATCTACATCGGCGATGACAACGCACTGACCCTGGAGGTCAGTGCTGAGAATCAGGGAGAGGGCGCCTACGAGGCCGAGCTCCACGTCTACCCCCCGCAGCAGGCCGACTTCACCGGGGTCGTCCGCAGTCAGGTAGCGTCCCTCTGCACGTCTGATAACCACAGTGCGACAGGATGAACGAGTGTGGAGCAGGAGGGGGACTGAGAGCAGCTCTGAGCAGCTTCCTGTGGTCGATGTGAAGCTGCACCTGAAACCTCCAGCCCTGGAGGAGACTCATTCTATATAATGTTTACATCCATGTGTTTCACCATCGATGAGGAGGCGGTGTGCGATCCAGGAAGCAGCAGCTCCAACCAAACACTGACCCCAAGCACACAACTGTGTGGTCATCACTCTACACATCCTGCACAGTCTGTGGATCTCCCCCAGTGTGGAGCCCTCAGAGGATTGTGTGGTGGAACCTGGTGAGATGCTGACAGTTGTGTGTTTCTTTACAGACTCTCTCCAGGCTGTCCTGTGCTTACAAGAAGGAAAACCAGACCAAGATGGTGGTGTGTGACCTGGGCAACCCCATGAAGGGAGGAACCAAGGTCAGTGACCACATCACGTACCAGTGATGTATCATGATGCATTCTGGGTGTTTGAGGTTCCACCCGGAAGCTGTTGTGGGAAGTTGTCGGAGCAGATTTTAGTTGAAAATAAATTAAAATATAAGGGAAAACAAAGGAATGTGTCTTTAGTGTTTCTGATATATAACCACTCATAATAAGACACTATTTAAGTCTCCCTTCTGCTTTCTGATTGGTCCTTTGCTGTCTCTACCTTTCTGTGATTGGCCAGGTGCTGGCAGAGTTGAGGTTCAGCGTGCACCAGCTGTCGGAGGAGGACACGTCTGTCAAGTTCGACCTGCAGATCGTCAGGTACGGTCCTGTCCTCTGTCTCAGTCCAGCTCTCACTTGTGTTAGAGGATCAGAAGCTGAACAAGCGTAACAACATCATGTGACTTCTACGTGCTGAGGATGACGTCATCTCCTGAAACCGAAATAAACCTGAAATGATCCTGTGATAAATCAGAGAAACCAGAGTGAGCAGCAGTTCATGTGGAATCAGGATGTTTTTAAGTTTCCTTCAGTTTCAACTTCTGTTCATCACTGAGTTCACTGCAAACAGGAGATCACAGTCAATTCGGCTGCTTTTATTTTGAAAGGAGAGGAGCTGATCACAGTCAATTCCACAAACTCTTGGGTTGTGTTATATTCTGGACGAATAGAAAGTCAGATGTTTGTAAACGATGACTCACACGTTCTCTTGCTGATTGGCTCTCATCAGTCACATGACTCGACTACCAGCGGTTAACACAAGGCATCGCTAACACTTCCTGTCAGTAGCACTTCCTGTCAGTAACACTTCCTGTCAGTAGCACTTCCTGTCAGTAATACTTCCAGTCAGTAGCACTTCCTGTCAGTAATACTTCCTGTCAGTAACACTTCCTGTCAGTAGCACTTCCTGTCAGTAGCACTTCCTGTCAGTAACACTTCCTGTCAGTAGCACTTCCTGTCAGTAGCACTTCCTGTCAGTAACACTTCCTGTCAGTAGCACTTCCTGTCAGTAGCACTTCCTGTCAGTAATACTTCCTGTCAGTAACACTTCCTGTCAGTAACAGTTCCTGTCAGTAACACTTCCTGTCAGTAACACTTCCTGTCAGTAGCACTTCCTGTCAGTAGCACTTCCTGTCAGTAACACTTCCTGTCAGTAGCACTTCCTGTCAGTAACACTTCCTGTCAGTAGCACTTCCTGTCAGTAACACTTTCTGTCAGTAATACTTCCTGTCAGTAACACTTCCTGTCAGTAACACTTTCTGTCAGTAATACTTCCTGTCAGTAGCACTTCCTGTCAGTAGCACTTCCTGTCAGTAGCACTTCCTGTCAGTAGCACTTCCTGTCAGTAGCACTTCCTGTCAGTAGCACTTCCTGTCAGTAATACTTCCTGTCAGTAACACTTCCTGTCAGTAACACTTCCTGTCAGTAACACTTCCTGTCAGTAACACTTCCTGTCAGTAGCACTTCCTGTCAGTAGCACTTCCTGTCAGTAGCACTTCCTGTCAGTAGCACTTCCTGTCAGTAACACTTTCTGTCAGTAACACTTCCTGTCAGTAACACTTCCTGTCAGTAACACTTCCTGTCAGTAACACTTCCTGTCAGTAACACTTTCTGTCAGTAATACTTCCTGTCAGTAGCACTTCCTGTCAGTAGCACTTCCTGTCAGTAGCACTTCCTGTCAGTAGCACTTCCTGTCAGTAGCACTTCCTGTCAGTAGCACTTCCTGTCAGTAATACTTCCTGTCAGTAACACTTCCTGTCAGTAACACTTCCTGTCAGTAACACTTCCTGTCAGTAACACTTCCTGTCAGTAGCACTTCCTGTCAGTAGCACTTCCTGTCAGTAGCACTTCCTGTCAGTAGCACTTCCTGTCAGTAACACTTTCTGTCAGTAATACTTCCTGTCAGTAACACTTCCTGTCAGTAACACTTTCTGTCAGTAATACTTCCTGTCAGTAACACTTCCTGTCAGTAGCACTTCCTGTCAGTAATACTTCCTGTCAGTAGCACTTCCTGTCAGTAGCACTTCCTGTCAGTAGCACTTCCTGTCAGTAACACTTCCTGTCAGTAGCACTTCCTGTCAGTAGCACTTCCTGTCAGTAGCACTTCCTGTCAGTAGCACTTCCTGTCAGTAGCACTTCCTGTCAGTAATACTTCCTGTCAGTAACACTTCCTGTCAGTAGCACTTCCTGTCAGTAGCACTTCCTGTCAGTAACACTTCCTGTCAGTAGCACTTCCTGTCAGTAGCACTTCCTGTCAGTAATACTTCCTGTCAGTAACAGTTCCTGTCAGTAGCACTTCCTGTCAGTAGCACTTCCTGACTCTTCACCATCACTGCTCCTCCTTCAGAGGAGTTTCTGTAACTAAGCAACCAGCTGCAGAGGAGACAATCTACTTCCTGTTTACACCACATGACCAGTGTATTTGAAGGGTCATGTGACATGTGTTGGATTATTTCTGATCCGGACTGAAAGCACATAAGTGTGGTTGTTGTCTGGGTGAAATCCAGAGACAGAAAATGTGTGTTAACATTTCATCACACGTTGATGTGCGCGTCCTCTAAGTCGTGGTCAGCGATACGTTGTGTATTTGCTGTGATGACAACACGCTGGTTGACAACGTGCTCAGCTGAACAGAGCAGCTGGTAAACAGTCGTCACGTCAGCTGAGCTGCTTTTCACCCAGAGCTCGTTGGTAATCCCAAAGACCCTGGATCAGCAGGAAGCAGCAGTCGCTCTACATTCCTGTGTGTGCTTGTACTTCTGTGGGCCAGAGCGGGGGGGTAGAAGTATGTTAATGATAGGTTTCTATAGTCTTAGTCGCCCACAGTCCTCAGCTCTGTGTTAGTGAAAGTCAGTTTTTTAAACCCAGAACTACAACAACAATCTGAAACAGCCTTTTTGAATCATAGCTCGAAACACAACAAAACACATTTGTTACATTTTGACGTCCCCGTCCTGAGGATTTCATCCTTGTGCAGCGCAGACCATGGAAGAGAAGCTGTCGCTGTGTCTCTGAACCATCTCACAGATCTTCACACTGAAGTTCTCTGACAGACAGTTTTGAGTGGGACTCTGATCAGTTTATCAGAAGCTGTTCTCCCGTGAGGGAACTCAAATCAGAAGCAGGCACTTTTTTATTTAAAGCTCTGCGCTGTGTAAAATACTTAGTCTGTATTTTAACCAGTTTTTATTCTGTTGATAATGTCACAAGTACAACCAGAGGAGCGTCTGTTTCCTGCTTCTTACAAAGCACAAACCAACAATCTGTTCTTGGATCCGTCATATACATGTTTCTTTATTGATCAGTTTTTTATTTTGCAGCAATAATTAGAGGATGTGTGTGTTTGTTCTTCAGCTCGAACCAGTACAACAACACCAGCCCTCGAGTCTCCAGGGCCATTAAGCTGGCTGTCCTCGCCAAAGTGTCCATCAGAGGGTAAAACACCGTCACCAGACAATAAGAGCAGTCACACAACTGGAGTAGTGTGTGTTTTTTCACATCTGTGTGTGTCTGTATCTGTGTGTGTGTGTGTGTGGGATCTTCCTAGGTCGTCTTCCCCTGCTCAGGTGCTGCTTCCCATTGCAAACTGGAAACCTAAAGACCCCCCTGTGACTGGAGACGACATCGGACCACAGATTCTACACGTCTATGAGGTACACACACTTTATAACGATGTGGTACACACACCTAATGTGGTCGTTTCTATCAGAGTGTTAGCGAGCTAAGGTCAACTGTAAAATAAAAATAACTGATTCAACCAAACTGATCAGAAACTTGAACAAACATCAGAGAGAAGAACTGAAACGACAGAAACGTGTAATGAACTTCAGGGCACGACCCCAGTCTCAGTTGTGTTTGCGGGTTGTTGGTTCTCATTAACTGGACTGGACCCTCAGCTCTTGAACAGTGGACCCAGCACCATCAGTAAAGCAGCTCTGGAGGTCCAGTGGCCGTACCGCTTCAGGAACGGTTCCCTGCTCTACATCACAGGATATGAGACGGACGGACCCATCAACTGCACCACGGACATCGAGATCAACCCGCTCAACGTGTCGGTGAGAAACACTCACAACCTGCTGCAGGTCCACTGGTGGAGCAGCAAGCCCACGACCTTCAGTTGATCAGGCCCCAAAGGGCCCGAGCCTGATTGGTCCAAATGAAATGTACTGTTGTACTCAGCTTCAGATTTATCACAGTTCTGATGACCTCATGTTGTTATAGACGAAGCTTCATAGATATTGATTATGTTTATTGTGTTTGTGTCAGAACCCGTTGAGCTCAGAGAAGAACATCAGTGGAATCCCCCCCACAGAGCAGGAGACGGAGGGAAGAGGCAGAACCCAACGACTCAAGAGAGACCTGGAGTCCAGAGACTCCCAGAGCGACCTGCAGATACTGGTACACACACACACACACACACACACACACACACACACACAAACAGACACACACACAGAGACACAGAGACTCCCAGAGCGACCTGCAGACACTGGTACACACACACACACACACACACACACAGAGACTCCCAGAGCGACCTGCAGATACTGGTACACACACACACACACACACACACACACACACACACACACAAACAGACACACACACAGAGACACAGAGACTCCCAGAGCGACCTGCAGATACTGGTACACACACACACACACACACACACACACAGAGACTCCCAGAGCGACCTGCAGACACTGGTACACACACACACACACACACACACACACAGAGACTCCCAGAGCGACCTGCAGATACTGGTACACACACACACACACACACACACACACACACACACAGACACACACACAGAGACTCCCAGAGCGACCTGCAGATACTGGTACACACACACACACACACACACACACACACACACACACACACACACACACACACAAACAGACACACACAGAGAGACTCCCAGAGCGACCTGCAGATACTGGTACACACACACACACACACACACACACACACACACACACACAGAGACTCCCAGAGCGACCTGCAGATACTGGTACACACACACACACACACACACACACACACAGAGACTCCCAGAGCGACCTGCAGATACTGGTACACACACACACACACACACACACACACACACACACACACACACAGAGACTCCCAGAGCGACCTGCAGATACTGGTACACACACACACAACACACACACAGACACACACACACAAACAGACACACACACAGAGACACAGAGACTCCCAGAGCGACCTGCAGACACTGGTACACACAAACTCACACAGACACACACACACAGAGACACAGAAACACCATCAAGACTTTTAACTATGTAGTTATTTCATTATAACTCAATTATTTACAATTTAAATGTGTGTGTGTGTGTGTGGATGGTTCTGTGTGTGTGTGTGTGTGTGTGTGTGTGTCTGTCTGTCTGTGTGTGTGTGTGTGTGGTTGTGTCTGTCTCTGTGTGTGTGTGTCTGTGTGCAGGACTGCTCCGCAGCAGCCTGTCTGAGGCTGAAGTGTCAGGTGGGCCGTCTGGAGAGGAAGAAGTACGCCATCCTCTCCATCTACTCCCGACTGGCTGTCAACAACTTCCTCAGGGTGAAGAAACACACACACACAACACAACTCAGATTTCTTGGATCAAAACAATAAGTCGTAAATATCCGTAGAGTTTGATATTTGAATTGAAACGATTGAAACGAGTTCCTCCAGGTTTGGATCTCCCTGGAGAAGCTGCTCAGACCTGTGGTGGTTTTTCTTTTCAGACTGAGAATCAGAATCGTTCGTACGAGGTTCGAGCTACAGCGTCTTTCAGTGTCATCGAGATGCCGTACAAGAACCTGGTGTCAGAGCTACCGTCCAACAGCACCACTGTGAGACACACACAGACACACACAGACACACACAACAGCTAAAGCACAGACACCTGGAGGGCTTGAGTCGGCCCAGCTAACCGAGTGTGTTTCCAGGTGACGGTGTCGGTGATGTGGGTGGCGGAGCCTCTTCAGTCCGTCCCGGGGTGGGTGGTGGCTCTGGCCGTGCTGGCAGGTCTGCTGCTGCTGGCCCTGCTCATCTTCATCATGTACAAGGTGAGGGACCATCTCTAGGATCCTCTGTTAATGTCTGAGCCACCAGGGGACTCTGTGGGACCAGGTCCCTGTGGGACCAGGTCTCTGTGGGACCAGGTCTCTGTGGGACCAGGTCTCTGTGGGACCAGGTCTCTGTGGGACCAGGTCTCTGTGGGACCAGGTCTGTGTGGGACCAGGTCCCTGTGGGACCAGGTCTCTGTGGGACCAGGTCTCTGTGGGACCAGGTCCCTGTTGGACCAGGTCTCTGTGTGAACAGGTCTCTGTGGGACCAGGTCTCTGTGGGACCAGGTCTCTGTGGGACCAGGTCTGTGTGGGACCAGGTCCCTGTGGGACCAGGTCTCTGTGGGACCAGGTCTCTGTGTGAACAGGTCTCTGTGGGACCAGGTCTGTGTGAACAGAAACAATTGCCCCCCCGCCCCAACACTAAACATGTGATGGTCTCGGTCTTCTTCTCCTCAGATGGGCTTCTTTAAGAGAGTCCGCCCCCCCCAGGACGACTGCACTGAGAAGGAGCAGCTGCAGCCAGAGGAGAACGGCAACACTGACGCCTAGTGGTCAAACTGTGTAAACACTGGCCAGATCCAGGAGAGCATCAGGGTAAAAGGCTGTTGAGAGAATTTCACTGTATTCGCCGAGTGGCAGATAATGGTACTGGGTTAGGCTTCCATAGGGATTTTGTGTTGTTTGTTCCGAATGTCCTGGTCCCAGATGAACTCCTCTGAGCTCCAGAAACATGGTTTAGATCCTGAAGTCCTCAAGCTACACCTCTGATCATCATCAACATTCAAGGGTTCTCTGAGAACTGGTGGAGGTCGACATGTTCCTCTCAGGGGATCAAACAGATCCAAACATCTAGAGCAGGATCATTTCTCTGGAGATCTGAGCTCTTCATCTGCACCAGAGCTTCTGGCTTGGCCTGATATTTAATTTGCACTTTGTTTCCAAACTCAAGATGATGATTGAGCTGCTTGTGTTTGTTGCCCTGAGCGTCCAGAGCTGCTGATTCAGGAGAACAACTCTGAGCTTCTCAGTGTTTCAACACCTCAATCAACTGAGAGTTAATCCATCAGCAGAAAATCTATTCAAATGTCATAATGTTGTGTGTCAAAGTGTCTCAGCAGCAACATGATGTGTGTGTAACTTCTCCTGTCAGAGCTTCGCTGCTTTCTCACTTTATTTAGTGTTTATACAGGGCGGTGATGATGAGGGATGATTGACAGGCGGCGGTGACTCTTTTAATAAACGACCTTCAGCCTCTTAAATCCGAGGTTTTAATGAATTCCTTGATTCAGAATCATTAACATTGGAAATAATCGTTTATCATTGCCAAACGTTTGGAATCGTCATGACAACAGGAAGTGAGGTGGGCGGGGATTAACCATAGTTACTCACAGCTTTTAGTTTAGCACTGATTTTAAAACAGTATTTTTCTGCTCAGAACGACATGGACTGAAACCAGCTGGTTATTTAACGTGTGTCTGAGTGTGTGTGTGAAAGTATTAGAAAGAAAACACAAACTTTGCTCTAACTTCCCCCATATTGGGTTCAAATAATGAACTAATGTTTAAAGTTGTTCATAAGAAGAACATAAGAATCAGTCCACTGGAACATTCGTGTTTTAGCTTCAGCAGCAGAACGAAACGAGGTGAAACTCCCAGAATCCCTCTGGAGGCTGAACCCTCACGTCAGAGGTTCACTTCCTGTTTGAACTCTGATCTGAATCGTCTCCACTGGAGGAAACGGGTTTCCTGTTTCAGACTAACAAGCTTTGTAGAGATGATGTTTTATTGTGTTAGAAACAGTTTCTCTTGACTTCACTGCACTGATCTAACTTTAAACCGCTTCTGTTTATTCCTTTTCATTCTGATGAACTAACGACTTCACTTTCAACAGATTCTTTTATAGGATTTTTCTGCCTTATTTGATTGTGGGACTCGCTGCTCTGTGCATGTGTGTCCATGTGGTGGCGCTGTACCCATCCGTCCGCCCGGTGGACCTGTGGTGTGACTGAATTTACTCACTGTTGATGACCTGAAGCTTTTTACTACAGATTGAGTTTCTAGTTGTGACTGAACGTGTTGAGTCGGATCTGCTCCGTCTTTCTACTCTTTTATATTTAACACCAGTTTCTCTTCCTCTGCCGTGACAACATGTTTCATTTGTTTTTTTTAAGTATCTGTTCTTTCACCTAGAGACTAAAATAACTTTGACACAGATGATTTCACCTTTATAATGAAATAAACTGATTTGTTCACGTTTGGCTCGGTGTCGTCTTCTTTAACTCGATGATACATTCACACCACAGACCGTCTGACTCGCCCCCTGGTGGCTGATGGTTGCTCTGCTTCTCAATCTGTAGCTGAGATGAGGTTCAGACCAAATCAATCTGTTCAGAAACAAAGAAGAAGACACGTCCCCACTTCATCCAGGAATGACACCAAAATATTTTTCAGACACAAACGCTGCCATCTTGTGGTGATGATATCATTTCACCAGTCATTGAATATGACTTATTAAAACCAAACCCCAGAAACACTAAGAGTCTGCTAACATGGAGGAGGAGGGGTTGTGACCTATACTGCAGCCAGCCACCAGGGGGTGATCTACATGAAAACATTAAAACTCACAGCAGCCGTCACGATGATTGTTTCAAATATTTATTGAGCTTCAAGCAGAAGGATCAGTGAAGAAGAGTCCGGAGTCAGGAGGGGGGGGGGCCGCCGTCCGTCAGCAGGAAGCTCAGGTCGCTGCCGAGGTCGTACTCCACCGTGGGACGTCCCCTGAGACAACCAATCAGATCACAGGGACAAGTGTTCATGAGGACTCCAGATTCCAGAGGGTCAAAGTGCCCATAAGCAAGACACTAAACCCCCGAACACAGGAATACAAGCCATAAATCCCATCATGAATTCCCAGTGAAGACGTCATGTTGGTCATAAACCTGCAACGGTTTCATGTTCACCAGCGAAGAGAACATGAGTCAAAGTGTTTCTGCTGATGAGCTGAGTTTCTCCTGGTCTAAAAATAATCTATAAAGAGAAGTGAGGGTTCCTGCTCTCCTCCCCGGAGACAGAGCTGACATGTGAGATTTACCTGCTGAAGAGTTTGGCCTTAGTGGTTCCCAGTAGTGTGGCCCGGTTTCCCTCCACCAGCAGCATGGAGCCTTCTCTCAGACCCTAAAGCACAAAGTTCAACACACTCAAAACCAGGAAGTCATGTGACGCTGGAGGAAGGACGAAGCCTCACTTTCACACAAAGGACAGAGTCTCCTTCAGGTCTAATTCAAGTTTCTCTGTTTAGCACAATTCCAGGTTTCCTTCATGATCCAACGTGAGGAACATGTAGAAGAACCTGGACTCTAGTTCCTCTACATGATCCAACGTGAGGAACATGTAGAAGAACCTGGACTCTAGTTCCTCTACATGATCTAACGTGAGGAACATGAAGAAGAACCTGGAGTCTGGTTCATCTTCATGATCCAACGTGAGGAACATGTAGAAGAACCTGGAGTCTAGTTCCTCTACATGATCCAACGTGAGGAACATGTAGAAGAACCTGGAGCCTGGTTCCTCTTCATGATCTAACGTGAGGAACATGTAGAAGAACCTGGAGTCTGGTTCCTCTTCATGATCTAACCTGAGTAACATGTAGAAGAACCTGGAGCCTGGTTCATCTTCATGATCTAACGTGAGGAACATGTAGAAGAACCTGGAGTCTGGTTCATCTTCATGATCTAACCTGAGTAACATGTAGAAGAACCTGGAGCCTGGTTCATCTTCATGATCTAACCTGAGTAACATGTAGAAGAACCTGGAGCCTGGTTCCTCTTCATGATCTAACGTGAGGAACATGTAGAAGAACCTGGAGCCTGGTTCCTCTTCATGATCTAACGTGAGGAACATGTAGAAGAACCTGGAGCCTGGTTCCTCTTCATGATCTAATGTGAGGAACATGTAGAAGAACCTGGACTCTAGTTCCTCTAGTGGACTCGAACCACTCACCAGGACTTGAGGTGTGTCGGGTTCTTCGTGGTACTGAGTGATCCTCTGCTCTCTGGTTTCCTGTTCAAGACAAAGAAGAATTAACAGAAACCATCTTTATATGCAAATGTATTTTAACTTGTAACTTGTACTTTGGTCTTAAGGCCGAGTTATACTCCTGCGACTGCAACCGCAGAAGGTCACGCAGCTGCATCGACGGACTCGTTTTGGTTTATACTTCTCTAACGTGCTGCGCGTGTTGCAACGCAATTCACCGCCAGAACACTGGGCGGAGTAACGTTCTTTTGTCGAAGACAAAACACACAAAGAAGAGACGACTTCTTCTTCGTCGACTCTTTATTTACGTCGCCGCTCCGGCTCCTCATGTTCTATTTCTGGAGGACAAATCGGCCAGTCAGTGACGGGTTATACAAGCGGTCATACTTTCAGATCTCTTCTGCCAAGTGCTCATCTATTTGTTCCATATTCGTTCTTATAAATCTTCCGTGATTTCCACGTATTATGGAGCATGAAACCGGAAACTAGACCCCGGACGGGAAGTAGTAAGCCGACCAATCACAAGCCTTGCGGGCTCCGTGAGGCTCGCGTCGTTTTGTCGTACAAAGGGGCGTGTTGCAACCCGACTATAAAACAGCCTTAAGTCTATGACATGTACTGGAGCCAGCCACCAGGGGTCACTCAATACATTTTGGCTTCACTTTTGGAAGCTGTCAGTGTCGTCCATCTTTATTCACAATTCAACATCTTCAAAGTTGGATTCAGGGTTGACTCTGAAGGGAAGAGGTTTCATTTTGATCTGGTTAGTGTTTAAAGAACTGAAGGATTTTGACAGACATGCGTACGTCTAACTCTACCTGTTCTTCTTCTACTGTTTAGTTCTGTCTCTACTTCCTGTGATTGGTCCAAAACCTCCTCTTCTGCTGTGAGGAGCCGTTCACACCTGATGTTCAGGTTCACACTGCAGAGTCTGAAGCTCTGAACCAGACGAGGCCGATTCTTATCACATCAGAGTGAAGACAAAGTCCATCAGGGCATCGTCCTTATCAGCTGCTCACAGCCTCAGAGACTTTGAACTGATTCTAGTCTCTAATAAAACACGATAACTGAAGATGAGACAATGAACTGAGTTCAAGTTGAGCAACAAGTTCTAGAGACGTTGAAACTGTGACCAGTCAAAGGTTCATCCTCTGAAACAATGATCCTGTTCTTATATCAGCTGCTTCATTTCCTCTGGAAACTACAGATTCAATATGAGACATAACACAACTATGTTCTGACAAAATGAAGTTTTATATGAGTTACTTACATTTACACAATAAATGATTTGTAATTCAGGTTTATAAACAATGTTGATGATGAATTCAGTGAAACTTATCACGCCCACAGGTGGAAACCCTGTTTCCTGCAGCTTCCTTCTACAGCTCAGTTCTTTATCTGAAGTTGAATTGATTCTCTTTGTTCCACACATGCATCTGGTGCCTCCCCCCCCCGGGCTCCGGGTTCGGACTCACCCCCATGTGGCGGCTGCCGGGCTCGGGCTCCAGGTAGTGAGGGTTGATGTTGAAAGGCACGAGGCCGAGGGCGGAGAAGGACGGAGGGAAGACGATGGGCATGTCGTTGGTGGTGCTGATGCTGACGGTGGCCACGTTGGTGCCGGCGCTGGAGCCCATGTAGGGGACGCCGTCCTGAAGGGGGGGGGAGAGAAGGACACTTCTGTTTCCTCCTTGCAGACGCTGCATGTTTTCAAATTTCAGGAAATGAAATGTAGGATTTTATCTCAGTGCTCGAAAACAAAGAGTGAAACTCCAGTTCAACCAGTTTCTTTCTAAACTGCTCCACAACTTCACAACTTCCCAACATCCAGCAGCTGTGGACTCACCTCCATCACTCGTCTCCGGATCTCCGACACCACCTGGTTGTCATAGAGACTCTTCAGCAGCCGGAAGGTGTTCCCTCCTCCTGTAGAGACAGGTCACATGACCCAGAGTCAAGGAGTGAGGAGGGCAGAGAAGGAGACAGTGAGGACACAGTGGGAGGACAGAGGAGAGGAGGAAGTGGACGGTGTCTCCTCACCGATGAAGAAGCCCTCAGCCTTCCTGACGGCCTCCACAGGGTCCGAGGCCTCGTGGATACTTTCCAGCTCGTAACCTGCAGAGGACGGAACATGGGGACATTTGTCTCTGCTCAGCAGCTCTGATATTCAAGATGAAAGATGAAACGTGAGGAGCAGGACTCACCCAGAGTCTGGAACTTGTCTCGGGCCGTTCGGGTGTAGGCGTCTCGGTCGTGCAGAGCGTAAGGAACAAACAGAACCGACTTCACGGCTCTGAAATCCACAGGAGACACTCACTGACTCCCTGATTCAACTCAACAGCTTCTACATGTTGGACTCACTGTCCCTCGTCCACAGACTTCCTGTCCCCTGAAGGTAACGAGGAGCTGAAGTCTGAGCAGGACAGTGAGGGAAGTGTCCTCTGACACGTCTCCAGGAGCAGCTGGGGCCACTAGGTGGCGTCATGAGTCATGATCCACACACAGAAATAAAAAGTGAATTCAAAACAAAAGGAATGTTTTTTTTTATAGAATTTAGTTTTAAAGCAAAAAACACATTGAAGTATTCAGTGTATATTTAAATATATTTACTCTCATATACTTGAGTTACTTTAGTTACTTCAGTACATGTAAATACAAATACTTACTTTCCGAAGAAGACAGAGATGTTTTCCTGACAGTGTCCCAGGTACCCACCACCGTGGAGGGTGGAGTTGGACACGAGCAGGAGCCTCCTCTTCATCTCAGGACACAACCAGGAGACAACCAGGAGACAAGTGGAGACAACCAGGAGACACACAGGAGACAACCAGGAGACAACCAGGAGACAACCAGGAGACAAGTGGAGACAACCAGGAGACAAACAGGAGACAACCAGGAGACAAGTGGAGACAAACAGGAGACAACCAGGAGACAAGTGGAGACAAACAGGAGACAAGGGGAGACAAACAGGAGACAACCAGGAGACAAGTGGAGACAAACAGGAGACAAGGGGAGACAAACAGGAGACAACCAGGAGACAAGTGGAGACAACCAGGAGACAACCAGGAGACAAGTAGAGACACACAGGAGACAACCAGGAGACAAGTAGAGACACACAGGAGACAACCAGGAGACAAGTAGAGACGCAACCTGGACTCACAGTTGAGCTGGCTCCCGCTGACAGGAGGTATCACTCCGCCTCGATCTCTCTCGACCTTTTAACTTGTTGTTTGGACTCGTCTTTATTATATACTTCCGCTTCCTCCTATGTTCCCTACAACCCTTTCAGAATAAAAGCTTCTTAATATTTTATTTTTTTCATTTATAATACAGTATTCCGACTTTATTCTTGAAATATTGTAAAACATTACTAATATTAAATATCAACATGTAATAATGATAATTATGGATCCGTTTAAAGTAATAACAATAGTATTAGTATTATAAACATCAATATTAAATATAACAATATTAATGACTGGTAGTGACGCCATAAATCCTGTGTTAAACTCACATTTTGAGATGAAGTGTGACAATGTGATTTTGTGTGTGTGTGTGTCTGTATGTGTGCGTGTGTGGTTTCATGATAACCAGCCTAATGAGCTGGAATAAGCCTGTTAGAGGGAGGGGCGGAGCTAACGAGAGGATGAACCCTGAGCAGCTGTTCCAGATGTTCACACCTCAGCTCTGAGAGGATCCTTGGATTAACGCAGCAAGGGTCAAAGGTCACTGTGACCTCACATGTCTGTGTCTCATTTTGACTCAAAGATGAAACGATTGGGTTGCAGAGGTTAAAGGTCACAGGGACAGAAACGGCTCTGATTGGTGATTTTTGGTTAGTTAGACTTTTTGGTCACATTAATAGAAAAGTTCGTTT